>PPHD01006112.1:0-25114 GCA_002909625.1 Bambusicola thoracicus
AGTTAGAACAAGCTATTTACTACTGGTTCAGGAAATGCTGTTAGCATATAGCACCATCATCTATGGGGCAAAATGACTATGTTTGCATTACTAGCAATCTGATACTACAGCCGTGATATCTTTGCAGTAGAACCTTGTAGTTGGAGGATAAACATCTTCACTAGGAGAATAAACATCTCAGCTCTAGTTCAGTTTATTCTCTGTAAATGCCTGGGCTTGCTTTGCTCTTTGTCAGGAAGGGAAACAATATCCTGTAATATCTTTCTATCCTCATTGACATTATGTCTTAATTACACCAAATGAAAGAAATGCCAGACCGTCAGATTGCTGCCAGATGGCTAGCTCTTATTTACTGATAAACCTTTTACAATAGCCAGTGTGGAGACAGATCATTTTTAATAGTACGCTAAGATTAGAAAACACGCACTTATTTATGACTGTGGACTGGGATTCTTAGTGCAGAAGTGCAAAGTCATCCCATTTGACCATACAACAACAGTTTTTCTAAAATGGTGCAGTTAAGCTTTCTTACCAAATTAAAGGGTCGTTCTTAGGACAAGCTACCTTTCCTAGGGTGCTCATAGATCAGATGCTTTGGATATTTAAGTTGTTGCACAGAACAAATGACAATGGAAATGTTAGCCCTGCTGAGCTTTACCAGTTGTTTCATCTTTGTGCAGGTACTGCTAACCCAAAGTCACACTGACTGTTCTGTTCAACATATTTTAAATCCTGTGCAAGTACTCAACAGGTCCACACATGGGCAGCAATTAAAAACAAAGATGAACGCTTACATCTATCAAATTCCACCAAGCGAGATCAACAGCCTCTGAGTAATTAAAGATTATCCAGGGGATATAATTAATCTAGAAGTATTAAGCACAGGGCTACTTTCTTAAGTTTATAAAATTCAATTTATAATGTCATATGTGGATAGATAGCCTCCATGCTTTGTTTGTGCCCCTCCTGCAACCCACAAGTGCTGTAAAGGCAGAGAGTTACCTATCATTCTAGGTAAAATGGATGCTGAACAGAATTATTTAGATAGGCAAAAGTACAATTTTTATATCACTCATTTCTTAGGAAGCAGAGTTGAGAATGGAGATTGTAGCATACTTTTCCAAAACATTTGTCTATTAGAAAAAACAACAACCTCATTTTGTGAACATCTTTGGGTGTTGTCTGAACTGTTTCATTACTTTTTTTGTTGTTGTTGTTAGAGATTTTCAACAAGGTTGCAGCATCTGAGCTGCTTTTGAAACACTATCTTTTCACACAACCGCATACTTCTTTTATTAGTAGATCTAATTTTGCTCAACCATTTTGTACTCAGAAAGGATATTTTATTCCCACAGCATCTGATTTCAAATGTTTTTTCCAAAATTTTTTTAAAGAGGATCAGCCAAATGATTTTCAGCAAATGGAAAGAAAGAGGTGTATTGCAGGGACATTCTGCATCTCCTGCAGTTGTCTTTGTTGGCTTATATTGACGCACTCTTTCTTAATTTCTCACCTTTCTGTTTTCTTTCCAGATCTTACAAACTTAAGGATTAATAACCCTCTCTCCATATTTTCATTTCAGAATTGCTATTGTCATTTTTACACAGTTGCTGAGAATGTTAGAACATGCACAATTCATAACCCCCTTCACACTCACCCATTATATTGCAATTTCAAGCTGAATTTTCCAGGAATTAGAATTCCCAGAGAAAAAGCCATCCCAAGAAAAAGCAACATCTTTGTTCAGAGAATGCAGGATAGATGAAGATAGATCTGGGCTGAATGCTCAATTTGTACAATTATCATATATAATCAGACCTGCCCTTATTCAATCATTAACTTCACTTTGTAGCAGTTGAACTTTGTACTAATTCCACAAGCTCTACGTTTCGCACCCTGAACTACAAGTATATATAAACAGCAACATTCTCAGTGAAGCATTTCCTTCTCTGCAGGGCTGCTCTCAACTAGTTCTTCTTCAAGTCTGTATATGTATCTGGGATTTCCCTGACCCAAGTGCAACACTTGGCAGTGGATTTGTTGATCATTAGATTCACGTGGGCCCATTTTTGCATATCCCTCTGAATGGTGCCCCTTCCTTCTATTGTATCAACTGTAGCACTCAGCTTGGTGTCATTGGCAAATCTGTCAGTCATACATTTGATCCCGCTGTCTACGTCTTTGATAAAGATGTTGAGGAGCAGGACAGATCCCTGGGGAACACCACTTGTGACAGGCCTCCACCAGCACATAGAGCCATTGACCACAACCCTCTGGTTGTGACCGCTCAAACAATGCTGTGTCCGCCTAATAGTCCAGCCTTCAAATCTATCTCTCTCCAACTTAGGAACAAGGATGTGATGTGGAACCGTGTGTAAGACCTTAGACTCTGCCTTGGTGAAGCCTTACTGGCAGTCTCAGAGCACCTCCTCGTGTTGCATGTGCCTTCTTTGAGAAGGATCTGCTCCACAATCTTTCTGGGAACAGATTTGAGGCTCACTGGCCAGTGGTTCTTCAGATTTTCCTTTCTCCCTTTCTTAAAAATGGGAGTGATGTTTCCCTTTTTCTAGTCACTAGAGAGTTCACTTGGAAGCCACAACTTTTCAAATATGATGAAGAGTGGCCTGGCAACCGCATAAGGACCCAGAGATCCTTGTAAGGATTACAGGGAGCACTGATAAAGTAAGTTCCATCCTTGCTGTCTTTCTTCCTGTGTTAGTGTCTCTGTGGAACACTTTCTTGACCTTTTAACTTTTAACTGCAATTCTGTCACTCAAATAGCCAACTGTACACTGATGAAAAGTATTGTGATGTACTCAAAATGTTGGGTTGCTTAGTGTCTCAAATATTTCATTTCTTGTTCAGTTCATATGTCAAGTGTAAGTTGTTGAATTTCTTCCTTACTAGAGTACCGGTAGACATATAGCACAACTCTATAAAAAGAAACTTTTTCACTCAGATTCTCTCTTGAACTGAAGCCTTCCCATTGTCATTTAATAAAGAATACTGCATGGATTTGGGGTGAGGATAGTCCAGTCAGTTTGTTCATGTGCATATGCTGTATTTATATGCTGACTTTAACTGTTATGGTATCCTCAGCAGTTCTGGTAAATCCTTCTCAGCAAGCTGAAGTCCTCTTACATTACTGCCAAGGCTGTCATCAGTTTAACTCAGAAGCATGTTCTCACAAAACCAGGCTGCAAGGAAGAAAATAATATGCTTTTCTTCATTAATCGTACCAGATCTTTCACTTGTTTTTTTGTCCCATACTGTAACTTGCCTGATCCCAAAAACAATGAATATTTCCTCCTATGCAGCTACCCAACCCGCAGTGTCTTCCAGAAAAACTGGCAAAAATCTATCTAAAAAGGTTAGAGGCAACTTCATTTGTGAAGGAATCAGAAATACAAACTCATGTAGGAAAACCATGTTCCATATTGATGGTAAGGACCTTTGCTCAGATAACCCTTTCTTGTACTTCCTGTCTTCAGTGTTGCTGTATGAGGTAGACTAATGTTTTGAAGTATTTTTCTGTGGTGTTGCTTGTTACCTTTTACCAGAACTGTCTTTGAATGGGGTTCAAACCCTTAACAGGGGCACAGAATCTTGAAACAAGAAGAATGGAGACATAAAGGAGGGGAAAAAAAGCTTAATGATGTTTTTTTTCTCTTACAAAAAATGGCACAGATCACAGTTGTGCTAAAATTCAACTTCACCCCAAAGCGTACACCTTCTTTCTGAAAGAAGAAACTCTTTGTTCTATGGTGAAAGCATTACTCCTCTGACGCCAAATAGTTATTAGGATAGATAGGGTCATTTTGCTTATTGGGCATAGGATCCAGAATAAATGACAGTTGCTTGCTAGATCTTTGATTCAAATTCCTTTGAAGTCTAGTTGATTTTAATGGGCTTTAGATGAAAGCCTGTATAATCAGGGGCATTACTGACTAGTTTCTAAAAAAAAAAAAAAAAAAAATAGACTTTTGGGGAGGACTTTGGCACAAGATTTTTTCTTAGAAGAGGATACATAAGTTTGTACTTCATGTTCAGCTTGCAAGAAGTACAGCTACATTCAGAATGAAAGCCCATTAGAGATGTTAATTCTGCCCCTAATGTAGAAGTATGTTGGGACAAACAGTCTCAACAAGCCTATTGCATTCTTGGGCATAGATAATTTTTCTCTCAGTAATGAAGTCTCTTCTTTGGTCAGGTTCTTACTGGCAGCTGTTTATCTTTCTAGCAAATGCAGAATGCAGATTAATCCATTTACTCACTTCTGGAAAACTGTGTATGAAAAGGCATGGGACATTCTGAGAAGAGGAGAGGTCATATGCTTATGGCTATGTGAAATCATGTGGTGTCCTTTCTTCCAAACAAGTTTGCTTTGCAGATCTTGCATATGTTCTTCCTAGAGCTTCAAAGCACTTTTTCAGCATCAGTTTAGCCTCTCAACTGCCCCCTCAATGAGTAAATATTATTTCCACTACTTAAAAGATTAAGGAAAAAAAGAGGAAAAATGTGAGTCCCCAAGGTGACATAGGAACATTGCTGCAGAGCCAGGAATAGAACTCTGATCTCCTGATTCCCTATCTGGTGCTTCCTTAAATATACAACCATCTGCTCTCCCATTGGAAGTATAGATCTATATGCTGACTCTAACAAGCTGGCTTCTAAGCCTGTTAGTTCATCCTCTTTTTATCCCGTACTGATATCATCACAAGCTAAGCTTTTGGCCTGATGTCAAGGTGATTTCCAGTGATTTGACCTGCTTGTTATTGTTTTAACCTTGCACCACATATATGCTCAGCTATTTGTGTTTTATCTGCATACTGTCTGTTTAGTGACAGCCACAGTCTAGAACTGTTTTATTTAAAAGTCCCGTACTGAAACATACCATATTTTGAGTAACTATCATATAGTGGTGGGTTCAATCGTGGTGGCTGCTTGCTTCTGGGTTTTCTCCTGAGCTGCGTATAATTTTCTAGGACAGGAATTTTAAGAAAAGCAATCTTACACACTTGTATCTCTCCACAAATATCAACTCATCACATCAAGCTTTCCCATTTTCATGACTAGCTTCCATGCTAACTCCATCTGGATTAAATCCGAACTAGAACTAGACAGAGTTCAACATGATCAATTTTTTTTGTCACTTTAATTCTGACCAAAAGAATAATCTTCCAGTAAGTCTTCTCTCATGGCTTCAGAAAGCTTATGGTGTATCTTCAAGTCAGAATCATCACTAAGCAGGGTCAGTACAGTAGCATGCTGACTAATGTGCCTTAAATCCTGGTCTTCTGCTCCAGTGAATAAAGGGGTTGGATAATTCAGCTGTTTTCTTAAAATATCCTCTGTTTATCACTGTCACTTTACTTTAGGGAAGCACACAACAAATTGATAGTTCTGTTTCCTGTTGACTTGTCATAGGAGATACTGTATAGTTACTGTCTTTTTCTGAGAGCACTAAAAGATATTTCTCTGTCTTTCTGAGCAACGTTCCAAATATTCCAGTGCAGTAGATTGTTTGCTCTGTATGCTAAGTCTTCAGCTTTTTAGCTTTGTTAGAGAGTTTTTTGGAAGTTTTTTTGAGTTTGTTGTGATTCCAGTGCTATCAGTTCTTAGGCCTTATCTCCAACCATAATATTACTGTGGATGAGAACATACTGGAAGCAGTTCTCTCTCTCTGAGATGACACACAAAACACCCTATTAAACTTGAATTTGGTATTTTAAAATAATTTTAGAAAAGATTCCAGCCAACATACAATAGATTAGAATGACATTACTAGTAAACCATAAAATTAGTTCCACTAAGCCAACCGTAAGTGTCTGCCAGATCATCTGCTGACATAGGACAGTTAAGCTTTAGCTTAGCAAAACTATTTTACAATTGGTTTGTGATCTGATTGTTTCAAGACATGCATTCACAAATACTGTCAAAGAGTTTTCAGTAGTTTTATACGCACAAATACATTTTGAACCGAAACTAGAAACTTGAGTGTATTGTATGTGAAATAACACCCATCTTTTCTCCGTAAGTCCTATGATATAGTTTGTAGACAGCTTTGTTGTCTCACAAGAGCGTGAAGTACCCATTCAGTAAGCAGTTCCTTATGGAAGGGAGCTGAAACACACTGGCAAGATCTGTATTGCTTTAATGAGGCTGGCAGAGCAGCTTCCTTAGATACCATTTTCCTTAACCAGGAAAGGAGGATATTATTAGTAAATTGCCTTTCCTTAGTAACAGTTGGGCTGGGTGGTTATTTTGCGTTTGTCTTTTAGACAGCAAAATGTCACTGCTGAGGAGCCTTTAGCTGATCCTTCAAAATAGGATCAGAATTCAAGGCAGCGTTTACAAGAAAGAGGCAACAAGTATTGTTTCAGTTCTTGGTGTTAAGGGTGATCCTCCCCCCTACAAGGACCTGTGCACAAAATCCTGCAGTCCTTATGTAAACACTATTTGGAAATTTATCTGAATAACTTAAAAAAAAAAAAAAGTACCTGTGTATTTCAGGTGCAGTGGTAAATTATTGAACTCCAAGTCCATACTCACAAGCTGGCTGTAAAATACTGTCCTTCTGGTTTGAAAAAAGGAAAGATTCTTATTGACAGTATTTTTTGTCTGAATTTGCTGTTATGAAGACCAGCTACATTTTCACACTCACCTTCTCCAGCCCTGAAATCTTTCACTCGTGAGAGTAACTACTTGTGGTGGGATTAAATCTTATGATCTCCAAGGTATTGTTTTAGGGCGCAATGATTTTCAGAAGTGTTTGGTCCTGTAATGAGTTTGAGTGAGCAAAAATTAAGCAAGAATCTTTGATTTTGTAAAGATGTAAAACTTACTGTGAAGATTTTGTTGTCAAAACAAACTGTGGTTTGTTTTGATGAGACCTTTTTAAAGATGTCATATAAGTCTATCTTACTCTTTTTTTAACACAGTAATTACTCTTGTAAGTAAATAAACCAATGTTACTTTGTTACTACTTGCAGAACTGCAGAAGACATCACATAAGCCTCTATTACTACTTAATGGTTAAAAAATGAGCTTACTGCACTGCGTTCTAGAATTACCAGCATCGTTTTTAATGAGTTCTATTACAAGCCCTAAAATATTGTATGAACCATTTAAATATGCCATAAATTAAGTGCAAATAGCCTTGCATACAATTTCTTAGACCCAAACAATATATACTGTATTTGCTTTAAGTTAGACAGTTAGCTTTTGCAGCTATGAAACATTTTCTCATTAACCTTTGGCCTCAGTTCTAATAACAGTGATACTCATACTGTGTTTTCTGTTCATTACCAGCACCACCAAGCATAACGATATTGCTAGCATGCACACAGTTATATATGGGCCTATGCAAGGTGAAGAGTACTACAGACTCCTCAACTTGCAACAGGATTAGGTAAAAAAGGATTATGATGTATCCGAAGCATCTCAGTAGCGATGAATGAAACCAGCAGTACCTGGCAGAAGATCCTGAAGGAAGCAGATCTTGTCTGAGCTAGATAAGTCTAGTCTAGACAGCTTATATTTATTAGAATTTTAAGTGCAGTTTTGCAAAAGAGCCTTGAAGAATTTAAGAGCCATATCTGGAGTGAGCTATGTGTCTGTGAGTATGACGTGCAGTAGAAACTTGCATTTTGGTGTTTGATTTTGTAATAAATGGCTGCTGCTGGTACTGTCAGAAGACTGATTGGTGCAACTTTGAAGTGCCTGTTGTAAGAGGGCTTTGCAATAAGGCTATTGATTTGGCTGATTTGCATTGAATAGTTCTACCTACAAGTTGGGGTATATGTATGCCATGTATATACGGTAAGATACAAGTTGGTTATCTTCAGTGAAGAGAGCTGTTTTTGTTTGCATTTTTTTTTTTTTAATTAGCCAAGACCTGTGTGTACCAGGAGAACTGCATAAGTGATTTGCCCGTGAGCAGACAGATAAGTGGGGACAAGCAGGGAGCTGAACCCAGGTTGCCCATATCTGTCTGTACCTTGGTGTCAGATGACTTTACGCTCTGTTCAGACAGTGGTTTGGATAACTTTTATTGTTGTTCTGCTCTTTTTTTCTTTCTTCAAATGCTGAGTTTTTAGGTTAAGCAAATGCTGCAAACCCAGCAGCAGCAATGAAGTGTTTGGAATATCCTTTTATTCTGCATGAGCAGGAATCTAGCCAACCTTCATCCAGCTCAGTACTTCATTCTTAGTAGGGTCAGTACTTCTCCTGGAAGGAAGTCTTCTTGCTGATATCAGGGAAGCATTCATCATTTTGTTGTTTTTTCACCGTGGACATATATGCATCAAACCTCCAAACACATATATGTGCATATTTTTTGCCAGCTATTCAGACCTCCGTGATCTTCCAAACATTTATACAAAAGTGACCCAGACTGTAGACTGCTTTACCAAGTGGTGTCCCTTGAACAAATCACCGTTCACGTGTCTGCATATGCAAAATGGAGCATGTTCTAAGGCAACAGAGAATGGTATTAGCAATCTTTACCTTCTTCATACCTCATACACCACAGTGTACAAGGGGGCTTTGGTTGCTTTTGTACTTTCCGGAGAATTTCCTTTGTCAAGGAATAGTCTATTGTACTGCTAAAGCTGATGCGTAACTACCTAGCCAGCACAAAGGGTGAGCAAGAAAACAAGCGTTGATATTTCATATGTGTATCAAGAAAAGATTAAATAGTCATTTAAGACATGACTGACACGATTACAAATGCGGGCTCTGTGCTCGGTTACTTCTCCCTGCCTAGATATTCTGAGCAATGAGGTCTGAACATACAAATATGTAATCTGTTCTACAACAAGCTTCAATGACAATTATCACCGTTTACATTAGGCTTCATAGAGTTACGTTCACCAGCTGTTTTCTGTTGCAGAAGAAGAAAACTGTGTTGCTTAACAGCTCAAGTTTTTCTTTTGAAGATCCAGAGCCAGAACCTCAACTGGTTTATATTGCTGTGGTGCATTAAATTTAACTTAAACCAGATGATATGCTGCTCCCTCTTACCCTGGACACTTCCCCACCTTTTAAAAAGGTGGTTGAGTGCAGATGACATATGTAGAGAAATCTGTACCATGAAAATCAAACAGGCAAACACAAAAAATTTAGCAAGCATCTTTTGTGGATTGAACTGATAAGAGTAAGCCATGGAACATAACCAGAAATGACAAAGAGTTGTTAGTAAATTGCCTCTGTCTGGAGGCATAGATAGGATCCTATACCTATAGCAGTGAAAATTGAAAAGAAATTCTCCTGTTATCAAAATTTGCATCTTGCTACATTAAAGCAAGAGTATATCTGGTTTTTGATGGGTGCCATGGCAACAATGTTACTGGAGTATAGCATGAGAATGATTTCAGAGAGAGGAAACTGGATGAAATAGAAAGCTTGCTGCATGTCTCTGGACACAAAGACTTGTGCTGCAGACTCAGAAGCAGCTTATCCTTATTGTTCCTGGGCTGTTATTTACAGTTGCCTCCACGTTCATGCTTTCACCCTAAGCTACCAAGGGTTACAGAAAATGTGGTTACATCAGGCTGGCAGCCAGTCACCAGTGAGTTTCCACAGGGATCCATTTTATGGCGAGTTCTCTTCAATGTTTTTATCAGTGATTTGGATATGGGACTTGAAGGTGTATTAAGCAAGTCTGAAGACAGTACTAAATTGTGAGGGGCTGTCAACTGCCTTGAGAGTAGAGAGACCTTGCAGAGAGATCTTGGCAAATTGGGCAGTTGAGCAATCACCAACCATGTGATGTTTAACAAGAGTAAGTGCTGGATTGTGCATGGCGGGACAGGAAGTGATCTTTTCTCTGGTGTCAGCAGCAGAACCTGAGGGAATGACACAGAGCTGTGTCAGGGGAGGGTCAGGTGGAGGTTAGGAAAAGGTTATTTACTGGAGGGTGGTGGGCACTGAGCAGGTGGTGAAGGTATGGCCCTGAGCTGCTGGAGTTCAAGGAGTGTTTGGGCAGTGCTCTCAGATGTAGAGTTTGGGCTTTTTGTGTGGATCCAAGAGTTGGGCTCATTGATCCTTGTGGGTCCCTTTCAACTCAGGAGATTCTGTGGTTATCCTGAAATAATGAAAGAAAGAACAAAAACTGCTAATTCTAGAAGGACAGATCTTAAAAGTAGCAATCTGCCATATTTGCATCACATAAAAGAACAATGCAGAACTACTAAAATATCCATGGCCACTAGCAAAGTACTGGAATGAGATTTTGTTTTCAGTACAATCAATTCTTAAAAGTATGCCTGTAGAGAACAACAGATAACCATCATATTCCATTCCTAATTTTTACTGGCTCTGCTTTTGTTCTGGGAAAGCTAATTACAGTACATTTGGCCTCAGAGTAAATATCCTACCTTTTTTGAGTTCTGCAGCGCCCCTGCAGTTCTTCTTGAGTTCAGATACTTTCGTGCCAGCAAGAAGGAAGTGAGACTGATACCTCTCTTATGCCAGGTTTTGTGCTCTGAGATTTGTGTGGAAAAGGAATAATTCAGCACTTATAAATGACAGCATAAGATCATTCCCACTGCAGTGTTCAACAACCACATGGTCCACAACACCAGCATGAGAAGGAAGGTTTAGTATCAGCTCTGGATATTATTTTCTTCTTAGAAATTGTCAAGAGCCATGTCTTTAATGGGTTTTATCTTCTGCATACAGAGCATTATTCAACCTCTTGCATATGCATATGCATAAACAGTTGCAATATCTAAGAAACAGACTTCCATTCCTTAATTCCAAGATTAAATTTATTTAGTTTCTGATTTCTTTAACAAGAATTGAGCTATTGCAGTGTACTGCCAGTCCCTCTTTCCTAGTCACTTTTGAACCCATTTGAGAGCAAGTTTTAAAGAGAGTTCTGGGATGTTTCTCAAGAACGAGTGGTCGAGTTTTCATACTACCTAAGAAGAGTGGAGAAAGGGATAAAATGTATTTTCAGACAAAAGCAAATCCAAGCGGGAGAGAAATACAGGTCATTAAGGTCTGTGAATTCAGCTGCCTGTGTTTTTTTTTTTCCAGACCCTCACTTTTCTCATTCTGTGTAACTTGACAAACTCTGTTCAATTTTTGCTCAGATGGTACTACTTTATTATCTGTTTGCACCAGAGCTGCCTTTACCCTTGTAGCACACATCTTCTGCCCTCCTGTTTCTTACTCTCATTTTAGAGAGTTCACTCATCCCCACATGGTTAATAACATCCTTGGGCCAGAGAAGTTTCCTGTCTAACATATCTGTAAACTCTTTTCACAATGCTTTCCTATTAATTATATGATGTGTGCTAGTGATTGGAGCTTGTTACCCTTTGTGTGAATATTTCTCAAATGACCTGGAGAACTGAAGGGGTGAATAATCAATGTTTATTCTAAGGAAAAAAAATAGAAAAACCAGCTTTAGCATTGCATTTTCTTATTTTGTAACAAAGTAAGATTTATGAATAAAAAAATGTCTAATAGAACATATTAAAAAAAAAAAAAACAGGAATCGTAACAGATAGTATAGATACTCAAGTTTGGTATTTCAAAGCTCAGACTGAAGGAAATATCTGTGTGGATCTGGTCTGCTTTTCAGACTTCCCTTCAGGCCAGGAATAAAACATGCTGCCTTCATATATGAGTCTGGTCAAATGGTTACTCCGTGCAGCTGACTCTGCTGTCTTTAACTCATAGCTACATAATTACTTTAAGTCCTATAATTGCTTTATCTTCTTTAAATAGCCTTCAATTCACTGAGGATCCTCCCATCCATGAGCAATTTAGTTTACCTAGTAAATAATCTACTTTCACTTCACATGAGGTTGAGAACTTGCTAGAGATTGGATATACCCCTAAAAGATCTTTAGTGAATTAAATGCCACAGTAAGTATCTGGGTTCCATCTGTTAATAAGATACACTCACATGTTGTATAAAGTAAACCCATATTCAAGCTTCCAGGTTCAGAAGAAATTTTCCAGCTACTGCACTTAGAAAATGTTCCAAGTGTGAATAAAGGTTAGAAACACATGCCTCCCCAAGTCTGCAGGCAAGCTGTGAAAATGGTAAGAAAAAAAAGGAGGGGGAGGGAGGAGGTGCAGCTCATGTCCCAGTAGCTCCACTACTGGTAGGTCAGCTAAATACATCTGTTTAGGCTAAAGAGAAGGGATTTTGCTACTTTCACACTGGACAATCCATGCAGTAACGAAACCTAAAGCAAAATTATTGTTAATCTTTTCCCGCTGACTTTAATAAATGTGATTCAGGGTAGAGAGGAGAATGTTTTGAATACTTTTGGTTGCACAAACCACGTCTTCTTTACTGCATGAACTGGACACCTAAGAAATCTGGGTGTATTTAAGACATAGCAGCAGAATAGCTATTAAGCAGAAGTAAAGATTCAAGAAAGCTACAGCTCTTAAAACTCAGACAGCAGCTCTGTATTGCATGGAACTTTGGATCAGTGTAGGTGACAACAGAAAGTACTACAGTAGCATAAAGTAAGAGATTTTAATAAGCAAGGTGATTATTATGGCAGACCACTATACTTCCATACTGCTTGTGTAAGTATCAATCTATCTGTAACATGTTTAGAAATACAAAAGTAAAGATGATCAGCTAATTCAGTGTAAAGTGCTATGCCATTGGCTTGGCAGCTTTTGTCCAGGCTGTTGGCATCCAAGATAACAGTACGCTTTCCTGCCTCCTGTTTTGTCCCTGAACAGATGGAGTGATGATCCTGTTACTGAGAACCTGACTTTAAAACCTGAAGTGAAGGGAGAAGCTCCCCTGTCCGGGTGAGAGCCACAGCTGACACTGTAGTAGCTTGGTTTGCAAGGCTTCCCCTTTGGACAGCACCAAATGCATCTCAAACACAGTTCTGAGTGCCACTCAGTACTCCAGCACAGACAATTATTTTTCACCTCCAGTGCTGGACAAGGCACTGGGATCAGTTGTCCAGCACACAACATCTAAACAGCCCTCCATGTGATATATAGATGAGTTTGTATAAACAATACTTTCTTCAAGCAGCAAATAGAAAAATAGTATAATGAACTTCACACCGAGTCCAGCAGATTAACTCTGGACTAGTTGTTAAGCATTACAATTGCATAAGTTCTGTTTTTCAGCTCTTGCTGCATTTCAGGGACTGAAATGTTGGACAACTGTCAGAGCTTTTTATGCCAGACTGATATTTGAGTTAGTTTCCTGCATAAATGTGCACCATACTCTTATCTATATGTTCTGCCTGAAGTTGCACAGTGATTTTTTTGAAGCATTCTTCCTTTTCGCTTCATCATTGCAATGTTTTATCTGCGCGCACATACTACTTCAGAAAGACAAAGAACGTAGTTCTTGTAGATCATCAAGTGAAGCAAGAGCACCCCCTTTGGGTGACGTGGATGCACTGCAGAAAGTATTGCTGTTTCCCGTTACGATTATTTGGCTGTGGTTATGGTGGAAAAAATTGTGATTGAAGATCCTGTTGTTTACAAATGCAGGTATGTTCAGACTTTCCAATGTTCTCGCTGTGTACTGCAGTAACTTCAGCACAGTTAAGGTGTGTTATCAAGAAGAGAAAAGATGTACCCATTATCTCTGCGCTGTCAGTTCAAAGGTCTGAAGTTGTTCTGAACGTGTACGCCTCTGTCAACATAATAAATTTCACCATGCTATTCCCTTTTAATACATAACAGACCAGTGAAGGTGCATCACAATACACAAAGAGCAAACTGGAGTATTGCAACACTTCTTTAAAAAGCTGTGGAGACTGTTGGGAACAGGGAGTGAGAGTCAGTTGATAAGGATGGGACAAACATGTTCTGAGGCTAGAAGCCTCAAAATGTATCACAGGAGCAGTGGAGCAAAAAAGTTCAAAAGAATAAACATACAACTAATGGAACCATTTTTGTCCCAAACTTGTGAAAACTGGGTGAAGTTGATTTCTTTAGGAACTTTTCACATAATTTTGGATTTTTTTTTAAATAGAGCTCTTCATAAAGGTTAATGCAGAAGACAGTGGGGACAGCATGTTGGAGAAAATCCCTCTACTGATTGCTTGTAGGCCAGGATCCAACTGTGCTTCAAAAGTCTGGTGAGTTCAAAACTCTGACCTAGCTCAGGAGGGGAAGAGATTGACTTAGGGCATGGGGGAGGGGAAGTGCCTATAAAATTATGGCATTTCAGCAGGGACAGAGAGCAGGGTACTTTTCAGATTAATCAAGTTGTTTCACTTAAGAAACCTACTGCCTCTTCATTAAAGAAACCCCCCGCTAACAGCAGACACGGTTGACTTTACAAACTTTTAATGCTTCAGGGTAGTCGGTTCTACACAGTGTTTTGCGTACCTTCTATTAAAGTCAGTCTGTTATTTAAGCAGGAAAAAGACGGAGACCTAAAATTGTTGGTTCACTTTAATTATTATCACACAAATTCACTTCAGAAAGAGGAGGAACGTTTTCAGAATAGATTTTTCCTTTCAAAAACTCAATTGCACCTTCGTTCGTCAATTCTTGAAACTTCTTGTTCAGGACCTGGAATGAGGGAATACAAAAGGATACATTATTTTTAGTATCTTCAGTAAATTACCCTGTCCCATAAATCAAGCCTTCACTGATGGCAAGGCCACAGGGATTTGCTGTATTTGGAGAAGTTAATTTGAAGAATTTATTCTGTTAAAAAACAAACAAACAGCAAATTAAAAAACCCACAGAAATTAGCTAAAGTCACATGGATTTTTAGATACAAACAATTCAGGGGCTTAGCTTTTTTTTATTTATTTTTATTCCTGAGCTAAGGTAATATTTATTTTACTGTCAATACTAAGTGGTAGCTTGTCTTTCAGAGGTCCTCTGTTCTTTATGACACAGCCACCTTCTATGTAGATATGCTACAGTTATCACTTCGATGAAAGCTCATAATTCCCTTTAGAGCTTGTTCTGCCAAACAACCATTCTCATCACTGCGCTGATAACGTGACCTAACAAGAGAAAACAGAAGGACTCTTCTTACCACAATCACATGATAGCCCAGTTTACTCAGATGCCGCTTCTTCATTGCAAGTTTCCCTTGGGGGTGTGTTGTACCCAAACAAAAAGCAGAAGGAGGAACAAAGAGAAAAGCCAGTCTACAACCAAGAAGAGTGTAAGACAATGATTCAGTATGATCTTTTAACATTTCTGTTAGGCTAAGTATTAAGACTGCACACATTTCATTATCCCTTTTCTTTCTCCGGACTTAATTTAGACTCTTTTACTTTTGTGAGCTTCACAAAAGTACTAACATTTAACCAAACTCCTAGAGCAGAATTAAGTCCTTAAATCTCCACTTCCCCTAAAACAAGAAGGAAATACTCAAATTCTACGTTTTGACAGCTTGTGCACCTGTTTTGATCATTTGCTAACACTCAGGATCAGTCACTTCTTGCTATTAAACCAATTTAGAAAGGTAAGAAAAGAACCACTTTGGAAATCAGACAGTTTTTGTTACACAATTCACTAGCTAAAGCAAATTACACAAAATACATTGCTGAACAGTGATCTAGAACACAAATGTAAGTTACTCAATTCTAATTAAGCCTTACTGAAATGATGGATGTCCCACTTCAGTTAGCGAGAGGTCATTTTTCTCACATAAAACGATGCTTTGTTTTCAAATAGTATTTCAGCTGAATTCATTGCTAAAATATATCACGGGGATTCAAACTTTGGAGACTTTGAAGAATAACTGAATTTTTAATTGGACACAGAAATACTTGGAATTTTACACCATCACGTTTTTTATCCCCAGTTTTAATCATACTTCAAAATCTACTATAAGAGGCTGAGACATTCCTTCCTGTGAAGTTTCCTGCCTTGTTCTCTGAAACGTAATTAGCCTCTGTCAGAAGGTAGTGAGCTGGATGAGTTGTTTTTCTCAACTCAACCGATGTGTGGCAATTTCTGTATGTTTCTGTGAGCATAAATAAGAAACCATCTGCTTTGCTTCTGCAGATCAGTAGAAATAGTAGCCAGATAGAATAAATATAAGCAAAACTAGCCTGCTAGAAAAAACATCCAGTTAAAAAAACGCACCTTTGAACACTTATATCAGCGTAACTGTCTGTTGCAGTTATTGGGAGCACTTTCTTCCTGTCCGAATCCATCCAGATTTCAAAATCTGAAAACAAAACAACAAAACGTTAAACACTGCAAGAATTTACTATTAACAATCTATGTAGCTCATTTGCAAAAGTTACCAGACACTGTCACTGCTGTGCTTCTAATCTCTGTTCTCGAGCAATTTAAGTTATTGATTGCTTTTCCCTCCTTGCAACCAATCTGAACAGCTACAGCTTGCACACCTCCAGGGAAAAAAGGTGTGTTTTGTTTTTTTTGAAGTTGCAGGCATAAGTTTATGAAAATGAAATCTTAAAGAAACCAGTTTTGATCTGAGCCTGTCAAACCTATTCAGATTGTCCTGAAGTCTGATTCCTAGTTAGAAATACTTACGAAGAAAATTAGTACAAATATCACAAAAAACCTGGTAATCTGGGTTTGCTAGCAAGTATAAATCAAAATCTAAAAGAAACTATGTTATAAAGTAATCATCCTTCAAAGATCATATCCCATTTCATAAATGAAAGCTGAACCCACACATTATCCAGAGCATAGAAGGAGAAACAAGTCAGAGAACCAAAGGTAGTGACATTTTGTTTTTAATTTAGCTTTAATACTAAGATGTTAACTACCTGAAACAGTTGCACACACTGGAATTATATGCAGATAAAATCTGCTGGCTGGTGCTTAACAAAAAGTCCAAATCAGTTTAGTAATAAAAGCAATCATAATGTTTTAGTAAACCGACATTAAGAGAAGAATCCTAGAAAGAAAGATTGACCAATCAAAGAAATCATTTTTTAAATGACTGTCTTCAAAACTTTACCTTTTACTCGCCTGTAACCTTATTATTTTAGGGATTATAAATGTACATTAAAAAGTAATGGCATATATGACAGTAATTTGGCTTCATACCAATGCGATACTCATATGGGAGCTGAACATTTTGCCGAAACATGTTCTCATCTCCCAGAAGTTCTAGCAGTGCCTCCCGAGCCTTCCTGAGAGTAACAGATACTAATGAGGAGAAGATTTCAGTTGGCACAAATGCAGGCTTCCTGAAGGAAGGGCTATCAAGTTCCATACACGTTCTCACACAGTGAAGCATCATTTCCCTTTTTTCCTTGTAAGGATCACCTGAAAATGAATACAAAAATTTTACATCCAGTTTATCACCTCACAACATTTTCCATTTTATCTTTTACAGACTGTTCAGAACCTGTTCAGATTCCAGGTGCTAAAGCTGGTTTACAAGTGTTAAGACCTCCCATATTTTTAAAAATGCCTGAACATCTGTTGCATACAGAACCCTTACCCCTCAACACACTTCTACCTTTTTCACCAATCTCACGTTCATTTGAGTGCAAACTATTAAACAGTAGCCACCATAGAGCCCAAGACAATAAAATCAATGCCCTAGGACATGATTGGATAATACGGTGTCGCTTACATTATGGTTACTGTGTCAGCTTCTTCTTGCAAATGTCATTTTTAATGCTAATGGAGTTAGTCTTTTCCAAGCTATAAACTTTAGCACAATTACAACAAATTATGTATGGTGTACTATGCTTTTAAAGAACGTGACAAAGCAAGGCCTGACCTGACACAAGTTCTTCGAAGTTGTCCTTTTTCAGCAGCTGATCGAGTGCACGATGAGGAAGGTATCCTAAGATGCAAAGCGAATACACCGCCTTCAGCAGTTCTGCGTTGGAAATCTGGGGAAGGTACTTATTCAAGCAGCTATGAAGAGTCTCATAAAACCTTTTCCAAAAACAGAAGGAAAGTATCTAAATACACAAATAAGACTATATAAACAGTAGTTTTCAAACAATTTCCAAAATACAACTTAGAAATCATTACTATCTTGTATAATCCTATGTTCTTTCATCCACCACTAGCATTAGAATCTTTGAGGCTACAGTTACCTATCAAGAGACATAGTAGCTTCATCAGTCTAGTTCCAAGAAAGTATCCATTTTCAGCTACAGAAAACAATTCCTATGTAGTATAATAATACTAAAAGCACAGCAAATCTACCTTACAGATTAATAAATCTAGATTATGGACTTTTCCACAACTGAAATCAAATACCACTTGCCATTCTATATATTTCCTTATCTTAGTCTATGACAGCTATGTAACATCAGGCATTCTCGAATGAAAACCTACAAAAGATGTTGGCCTCTGGGAACATAGTTGAGTCGTGAATACACTCGAAGAACAATCAAAAAGCTTTTCAAGTCCAGGAATTCGGAGTCTTCTGTAACTTTCTCAGCAAGAACACCCATCAGTTCACTGGGCTGAAAGCCAAGTGTCTCGAAGGCAGAAAGAAAAAGGATAATCTAAAACAAAAGACGTTTTTATAAGGTCAAGAAAGTCAGTGAAGTGGATCTTATATTTTGTATTCAATAAGAAATATTTTTGACGAAAACAAACTTTTAAAACCTTAATATTCTTTTTATTTCTTAATTTAATCTGCAACAAAGAGAAATGGATTTATGAAAATTAACTGCATGAATTTTAAAGTGACTTTCATAAAAATATTTTTTCCGACGACCAAAGATATAAGTGAAAAAGGGTAAGACAGAATGAACCATACATTGCTTATTCCACTGCTACTACTATAAAGTACTTGGTCTCAAACTCACCTGTCTTTTGTCCAAAAGGCAGACAATGGAATTAACATAGTCTGCTACTGTTGAAAAGAGTTTTATATTACGGTACTGGAGACTGTGACAAGCTTCCAGAATAAGAATTAATTGCCAATATGGAGCATCATGAATATTCTCTGTAACATAAAAGCAAAAAAGAACAAATGATATAAATCAATGAAAGCCTGAGTTGAAAAAGATGAAGTACCAAGAAGCAATGCTCTCTCTGAACTCCTACGCTATATGCTGCAATGAGTGACATGCATGTCATAAAAGATAGTGATCGCAGGAGAAAAGAGCACAGCTACAATAGCACAATCATCAATTGTAGACTTCATTGCTTCCTCTGCCAGAGGACTCAAGACGACAGCAGGAAAAATAACTGAATTTACATCCTCTGAGTTGTGCTCAGTGGCTTTCTAGGCTTAGCATGAAACATCTCATTTCTTGAAATGCTGAGTACTGACAACTGCAATTGAAGACAACGAAAGCTGTGCATCAGATGAAGTGATTTGTAATGCTAGGTATTCGTAAGTAAAACAGGCCAAAAGAATCTTCTGTTACAGGACACCGTATTCAAAGACCTGAATGCCTGTCAGCTGTTTAATTAGAAAATGAGTATCACCACTGGGTCATTTCTTCACTGCTGCAAAAATTAACTCAATTTATGAAATACATAGTTATTACAATTATGGTCAGGTCCCTAGATATAGGAGAGGGCACAACTTTGTTGAAAGCCCCAGCAACTGAGCAGAACCTGTAAAACCTACTGGGGAGTTCCCTTCCCTCACAGGCCCCAACGGATGCCTCTCTCTCCTCTTCCTATCTCCAGCTCTGAAAGGGGAAGTTTCTACCGAGAAATAAATCACTGTGCCCAGAGCATAATTTGTACAATATGCAGCAAGTCCTGAGAATATGTACAAAAATGTACTGAGTAGCTGCTAGCTCTGAATACCGTGGAGCCTGTGTCTATGTGTGGAAGAGTCCCGTGGTAGAAGGCGGTACACTGTAGTTGAAGACTGCATCCTAATCCACAGAACAAATAAAAACTGTATAAGCAACCCAAATATTTCTCTTTCTTAAATGTTTGGAATGTTGCCTTGCTATCTATCTTAATAGTTTTTGACACACATTCATATGTATTTTAAGTGTGAATCAATACATACCGACTCTGTGTACTTAGGAAACACACTATAAAGGCATGGAGAGAGGTGAAAGCATCAACTTTTCTTTAAACTTTTTAAGCAGCAGCATGAGGTCAATTATTAATCAGCATTCAAGAATGAAATCCAGTTAACAAAGGAAGAACTATATTCCATTTAGTCTGTTAACAAATTGCACCAGACCACCGATCTATCTTTTAATATCTATTTCCCATTCAGATTTATTTTTAAAAGCCCATCTGAAATTAATCTACCTTTCATTGCTATCCTTCACTTCTTTTTCCGAAATAATGCATACAGAAGAAAATCAAAGAAAAAAAATACATCATTCAAGGAAATTTTAAGAAGGGTAGAGATCATGAGAACTATTTGGTATCATTATCCATCAGTAATGTTCTGTCTTGCCACTCATGAAATCACTCCGCATTACTGTCTTAATCTGTAAAACAAAGATGCTTCCTGAGTTTTAAAGGAAATCAAGAAGGGGATGTGAGTCAATAATGCGGAAGAACTGGGCACACGGAAGGGGAATTCAATAAAAACTTCTTTTTCTTACCCTGGATCTTTTTACTGCAGGCATTCAGGACTGGAACAGAACAGTAATTCATTGCAGCAAGACTCAAAAACACACGGTGAGCATTCGGGTAAGTCAAGTGGTCTATCTCTCTCAAAACTGCCATCTGAAGTGAATTAGAATTTATTAAATCCTTCCTTCTCCACATACACTACCACTGTTTTATTATGAAAAACTTTTCACCAAAACTTTACCAAATTTCTTAACCTGTTTAGACTTACAAGAAAGAAAAAGGAGCAACAGAAAGCAAAAGCGTAAAGTAAGCTCTTTCAGTATCTCAAAACACAGTAAGAGCAGATCAAGCATTCTAGATCTCTGTCACTCAGCAAGTTCACAGCAAATTGCCTTTATATGGATTTTTTAAGTCTCATTAAACTTATTTCCTAATACTGTGAATATATACATTATGCTAACTTAAAAAAAATAACAGAAATATAATTACCACAGTTGACATTTAAATTACTGCAATCACTAGTTTGGAGGAGTTTGGGAACTGTAAGCCTTCAACGTGATCCAACCCCATACTGAGTAGCATATTTTTAATACAAACACCCAGCTACAAATGTGCACTAAGGCACAGAAGAGCAGCTCTGATACCACAGAATAGACTTCATTTATAGAAGCAGCAATTAGACTAATAGAAATGACAGCAAAAATGAGTCTAGCTTTATTGGATATTAAAAAAACAATATTCCTAGTACATGCATATGAACACGTAAATACAAAATTCACCTACAATAAAAATTATATAGTTTCGTGTCAGTCTTCCAGCTACAGGTTGGTAAAGGGAGACAGGGAACAGCCTATACATTCTTCTGTGAAATACTACATGGCCAACCCAGAGGCAAGGGAACAACTATTTTACTGTCTTAACTCCTTTTGTGCAATTTCCATGGCTTTCTGTCCCTTCATGGGATAATTCCTCCAGCTCCAAACTTATTTTTACAGATATAGATGGACCCTGATTCATACACCAAAACCTTTGTGTATTTTCTTTGTGCATCTGGAAAGAGCCATACACAGTTTATAAAACAAAGCAAAAGCACAGGCTTTGTGGAAGTAAAGATGAACCTCCAGACATGTTTACCTCTAATTTCTTTTTCAGAAAGACTGGAGCGTCCTTTCCCATACATTTCATCAAGTTTTGCAGTATAAAGATATCTCTGATGTTTGGGAGTCGCTGCTCTACTAGTAATCTGGGGAAGAAAGAAACGGAAGGCCTTGAGACAGTTTCCTTATTGCAGCAAAAAGAGGTAGGTACCCCCATTTTCCCTCATCAGTATATTCCCAAGTTAAAGCAGTAATTCCTTCCTCCTCTTACACCACTTATTTGCAAGGCCAGCACAGTTTTACGTGATGTAGCTGCCGCTCAGTTGGAAATCATAACATTGGTACAAATACATGTTTTTTTAATGCTTTCTGGTACCTAAGTGCTGTCCCTCACAAACTGTGAATATCAGAAACACCCTCCTTGGTACTACAGGTGACTGCAAATGTCTGTGTTGTTAAGCATCAAGGAATTAACACTTCTGTAGAAAACAATATATGTTTTATAACATCCAGGAAAGTTGGAAATGGACATTGACAACAACCTTGTGCAAATAAATGAACAAGCTGTTCTGTAAGCTGCAGAGACAGAAGGAGATAGCATAGCACGTAAGCGCATGATGAAGGAGTTCTGTTTTCCCAGCACTGCCTTTTCTGGCTCAGAGGGAAGTGCTGTAACTGTTGTCTCTGAATCACTCTTAAATATACCTACACAACTACTAAAGTACAAAGTGTCACTGTCTAAGGCAGTGTATTGCTCTGAAATTCATTGCTGTAGATGCTGTTCCCTCAAATGGACAGAAGAATAGCCTGTAGGTGGATCTCCTGCTTTCTACCTACAAGAACTGTGTACCTGAGCTTACAGGAAAACCTGCTTTTTGTGTGTCACTAACACATCCACATCTTCAGAGAGCGTGCTGACTCAGGACCAAAAGAACTAAACTACTACAAGTTTTGTGATAGCCTCAGTGAAAAGAATCTCATGTGAGTCAGCAGATTGGATACCCATAGAAATCTCACTGGCCTAGAGAAAATCATTACAATCAAAAAAGTAATTCTGATAAAGCACTCGCCAGAAAGATTTGCTGCATTCACAGATAGATAAAATCAAAACTTGTTTTCATCTTAATTTTTCCTCGCTAAATTAAAAGGAAATAGTCCCTGGCTGTTGAACAGTATTTCTCGTTGTGATAGACCAAAATACTTCACAATTTAAGCTAGATTCATTACCTCCTTTTTACACGCAAGTAAAACAGAGGCATGTCAGAGAAGCTGCCCAAAACAGAATGCAGTGGTGGAGATACAGTCAGAATATGCATTGCTGCAGAGTGGTCTAACATCCTTACGCTATCAGAAGCCTTCCTGCTTAAAACTGAAAAGACAATGCCAAAAACCACTGTCTTGTACAGCCATTATCTCACGTAACATCTAGATCCTAAAACCACAATACGTCTTTTATGCACAGACATTCCCTCCATGATTTTTAAGACACATATATTCAAACAACATTTAAATACTAATAACACGTGTAAGACATTTTTCTCACTGTAATCCAGCTTGAAGAGCGCTCACATTCTTGTCTTCCTCCATCCCGGCTAACGTAGTTGCCAAAACTGACATACAGCGGTTATCCAGTTGATTGAGCTTTTCCTGTTAAAGAGTTTTCACAATGCTCGATGACCTCAGACCAGTAACAATTTCCAAAAAGAAAACCTCTTAGTTTGTGCCTGTCATCCTGTGTTCCCATTACAACTCAGTTCATAACCTTAAGTCTCCACTGACCTCCACAGTCTCCTACTTCATTCAAAAAGGGTAACGATTCTCCAGACTTCTCTCAGCTACACATGTGAAATGAGGCAGTGGTTTAAACAACGAAGGAAACCGGATGTGCATGCAGATTACCTAAGCCCTGTTTCCTCTGAACATCAGGCTAAAGCAGAGACATAACCCAAACCTCTCTGATGTTGTGCAGCCTCAAAAAACTAACCCCGGTGTTTCAGCCCAAACTTCCAGGAGGGATTTTGATACTTACTTGGCATACCCTCAAAAAAGTCTGGACTAAGAGCGTGTTCTGAGGAACACCAAGGTTCACCACAGCGTGCAGGCTGAACACCAGGTCACCCCGTGTCATCCTTCTGGAGTCCCGCAGCAGCTGCTGACAAAGCCTGACGAAGGCCGGGTGCTCAAAGATGAGCCGCTTCTCGTAGCGCCGCTGGTCGTCCGACATGTTTCTCAAGAGTTTCCACATGGTAGTTAAACAGTTTGTGAACTGCTTAATGGAGACAGCGGACTCTGAGGCCAAGTCCAGTACGTCGCTAGGACAGGCACACTTATGGAGCCTGTTAAAGAACTGCTCGTTTTCATCCAGCGCTGCCTTCACTCTGAAGCCCTGCGCATCACCCTCCAACTTCTCCAGTTCCAAGGAGCTTTGCGGAGCCTGCTCGCTCACCACAGCCTCTCTGCTCTTTTCCTGCCGTACTTCATCACCTACACCAAAAGCATCTGCCTTATGAGACAGAAATCGAAGGGGCGATCCACACAGAGAGGGAAAAGCATTCAGAAACAACTTCCTGCAGTTCATCACGTTGCCCAGGCGATCCCTGTGCCTGCCACTCCGTGCAACATGCCCGCTTGTAGGAGCTGACGGTCTGGGCACAGGACTGCACCTACGCAAGTACCTGACTGCGTTCCACAGGTAGCCCATCTTACTACTCATCTGTGTCAGCGTCTCGCACATCGATGTGAAGTGATAACTAAGACCAGGGATCTGAGGAAATTTTACCTGGAGAAAAAACACAAAACCACTTACGTTAGTCACGTGGAACTGATACACAACAGACTTTCAGGCTCTTAAGTAATACTGCCGTGGAAGAACATGTAAAAACCCCAGCTGGGAACGGATCTGCAGAGGATTTTACCGGGCCTCCCGCACGTTAGCGGCACGCTGGGTGCCACCTCTTCCTCCGATCGATGCTGCGACCAAGGCCACCTCGCCGGGAGAGAGAACCTCCTCCCACCGCCCGCCCCGCATGCCGGCCCGCTCCTTGCCAGGACTTCGGGGTCCACCCGCTGCGCGCTGCCCTGCTCAGCAGAGCCTGCCCGGGGCGGCCGCGCGCAGCCTGCACGCCGCCGTGCAAAGCCTCGCTGCCGCGCAGGCCCACGCCAGCCGCGCGGCCCCCTGCGGGCGCCCTGCGGACGTGGGCCGTGCGGCGGCTCGGCAGAGCTCGCGACGCGCGCGGGACTGCGGAAGACCGCGCTCCGCCGCCCAGAAGCGGTTACCTGGCTCGCGACGGCGCCATAACACCCGGCGGCCCTACGCGCGCGCGTGCTCTCGGCGAGCCTCGCGAGAGGGACGGCGCGAGCCGAGGGACAAACGGTCGCGGCGCGCGACGCGTTGCCGCGCAACGGTAAACCGACCGTTAGGAGCGGCGCGCGCATGGCCAAGCTGGTGCTGGCGGGTGAGGCGGCCGTTGGGTGCCGTGTGGGGCTGCGGCGGCCGCTCCTCAGCTGGCTCTGCCGCCTTTCGCGCATTCGTTCTTCTCTTGAGCGCGCTGTCTGTCCGTCACGCCGCCGCAGCCGCATTCGAG
>PPHD01006113.1:0-25113 GCA_002909625.1 Bambusicola thoracicus
TCCACATAATTATGTAGTGAGACTTTTCACAATAGATGTTACTATATAGAAGACAGTGTTATAGATGAGTGAGAGTCGGGTATCATCCGGCTGGAGATAGATCAGCACCACTCCAGCAAGCGATGAGGATAGAAAAGAGCCTTCCACTTCTGCAGGGCTCAGAAGATCCCTGCCATTACTAATGCTGATTCCTCAGCACTGTCTTTGCCTGTGGATTCACGCTCATTATACACCAAATTTACTTTCACAGAGGCCTCGACACTTCCCTGCCTTTGGTAAGGTACTCAGATGGAAATGAAACTATTTTGGCAGAGATATCACGGAGGGGAGAGAGATCCAGGAGACCACACGTTCACTCCTATCCCCTGGCTCTGGCTTCTCCTGGTGCCTGACAGTGATGGCATCATTACTTACCTCCAGGTTTCCTGAGCTGCACAGAAAAGGTCCTGAAGTGTTAACAACATACTCTTTCCATTCTTTCTAAAATCAAAGAGAGGTGAAGACCTGATCTCCTTACTGTTTAACACCCTTGATTTTCTTATTGAGGAAAACTGCCTTCTAAGCTTAACTAATGTAGGTGCAGAAAACAGTAATATTTTCCAATTGTTTCTTATCTGTTGCCACCTTATTTCATAAGTCGGTAACAATTGTCTATCTGGATGATTAGTTGTTACTGTGTATCAGCTTGAGTTTTGTATTCATATCCTTTTACAAAAAAAGGTTGAAAGTTCAGTCTTTCCCAGTTTTCCCATCATGTAATAAAACATCTTCCGTGTGATCTTAGCTCCCAGAGTCCCCTGTGACTTTGACTTCACTGCTGGACACAGCCTTGTAAAATTTGAAGTTTGCTGGGTTTGTGAAAAAAATACAGCCCTTTCTTTGTGTATTCCTTACAGATGCATCAAGAAGTCTGTGATGTGATATCCTCAGGCTAAGAGTCAAGACGATTTCCCCTGCATGAAAGCTATAGACATTTCGTTTAACAAGTCCTTTAATTAATCTATTTGCTTTTCTAGCATATGTATACTTACATGTCTGGTGATATGAAAAAAGGAAAATAACTCTCTCTGATTTAAATGGAAAGACACCCAAATACTTCTGTACGGGGGTAACACAAGTAATAAAGGATAGGGAAATGGAGCCTCTCGCCCATCCCTACAAATAAGCAACAACAAATTTGGCTTACTTTTAATTTTACTCAAATGGTGATTGCTGATATTTGCTCCACGCTTTCTCTACAGAAGTCTCTAAACTGCACAAACCTCCCCAGACCAATTTAACACAGCCGACAGACACCAGCTGTACTGTAAAACGAGAAGTTTCTCAACAGACAGTGATTATCTGCCAGTGGGTAATATCCTGTTTTGAAACACTAATGCCCCTCTGCAGGTTCAGCAATGGGATATCAGAACATGGCTAAGCATGGGCTTAAATATTTGCGTGCAATAAAAGATGCATCAGAATGATGTATGTATTGGAAATTTTCTGCTGATGATTTTTGCAGGGACTTTTCTGCAGGGTATGAGACCCAATCATTTTGGGGAACATTCTACCACTGTGTAAGATCTTGCTAAATATTTATGTGTGCAAACCAGACAGTGAATGTACCTTTTTATGAACAGAGTGGGTGCGATCCAGACAGATGCAGCTTGATCTTTCCCATACTGACCTTCACAGAACTTCATACCTGACCTGACCGAAGCACTGTCTCAGGGGTGAGACACATCTTGTTCATGGAGAAGAAAATGATAACGTTACTCAGTTATGTGATGAAGTTTTACACAATTACGTGTGCTTTGAGCATGTGATCACAGAGTCTCAGGTTTTGACAATTATGCAGCATATATGAATGCCCATTTCATTTACTGTGAGCCACCCTTACTGTACAAAGCCCTCTAGGAACGCAGCGCCATGGGCTAGGTCCTTTTCTGAAAACGTGTTGCATTCTTTCTCAGTAGCTACAATTATCGTGTCTCAGTAAGTAAAATTAGAATAGCTTTATATTTGATATAAAATTAGAATCACTTTATAGTTTGTTTGTTTTTCCCATGCTGTTAAGTTTTAGACCTTTCTGAGTTAAGAAAAAGCATCCCCATTTCTCCCTACATGCTCAGTTCATAGATTTATTTCTTTATTATTATTCCTTGCTCACACCTACGAGTGCTGAGGATATTCTCCTTCCCTGAAAGAGGGAAGTTGAGACCTCCAGCCTGCATAATTTTTCTCAGCCAAGGAGAAAAAGCACCTGCGTAGCTGCAGCTCCAGGTCTCAAAAGCTCTCTTCTGTTTATAACATCTGGCTAATACAGATATTCAGATAGTTCAGAATTCAGATAACAGGACTGCCACTACTACAAGGAAAAGCTATACTGGTTGGGGCAATGGGCCAAGTTCTGTTGTAGGGGCTGTTAAAGACTTACCAAAGACAAAATCTCTTCTGACCTTTGGGCTCTTTCTGCATTTCAGTCAATATGAAGTTTCTCTTGCATACAGATACCATAGTGATGGCTGCATCCATTTTCAAACTGCCAAATGTTTCAAAAGCGCTTTGAAGGAACGGGCAAGGAAGACTGAGTTTGAAAAAGAGGAAAAGAAAAGCCCTCAAACTTTCTCAGTGTATTGATATTCTTCAGGGCAATGAGGGTGCAGTGAAGGAGGCAGAAGAAAAACCATTACCATGCTTAGTTCCAGAAATGCTCCAATTATTGCTAGAGAAGCCATCTAAAAAGCACTAGAAATCAGTGATGTGTGCTGTTTACACACTTTGGGAGGAAAAAAAAACCTCACAACAACAACAAAAAAGGCAAACGTCTTCTCCAAAGAGGGGAAAGGTTAGAAATTATTTGTGCTGCATTGATCAATTTACCTGAGTTGTCTTTCGATGGATTGTATTAATGGAACTTCATTTTCTTTTATTCAGCTGCTGGCCAATTTCATCTCGACTCTTAAAAAGATCAATGAACACATCTCAGTATCTTTGTACAAAATGAGCCTCTATTTTTCCCTTAAAGTTTAAGAGACTTTATTATTTTCATTTGTAATGGATTTTTCTGTCTCCTTTTTCTTTCAGCTCCTGTTGTGATTTCAGTATTGTCTACCTATTCTTTCTTTCTCATGGATTTTGTCTAAACAAATCAAGTTTGCCTTTCTGTAGGGTACCTGGCAGGTAGGAAGTTGTATTTTAGGTCAAGTAATGTACAAACATTTAAGATTAAGCACAGCTCCTACTTTAATGCTGGCGTGAAGTGGACGAAACATCTCTAAAATAAGACCAAAAAGAGAGTGTATTGTTTGAGGAAATTTAACCAGCAATATCAGTGAATTGTACTTGTGAAAAGTCTCAGTAAAATCAATCAAGTATTACTCAACAGGGGAAAGGCTAACAAGTTATGTCCACAGAGGATTAATTTTAACCAACAAGCAGGGTTGGTTGGTAGGGTTTTTTTTCTAGTTTTGATTGATCTTAAATAGATTTAATCCTATATTTCTATTCTTTTCTCAGGTCAAATTACAAAACTGTAGCAGTTCTAAAATAATTTAGCTAAAGACTTCTGAAAGTGTTACAATTTAGTACCTGGTCTTACAGAAATTTGTATACAGAACAAAATTAGTCACATGAATGGGACAACTCTTTGAAAGAAGATTGCTTGAATTCTCACAGCCCAAATTCCATCATTCCTCTCAACTTCATATGTTGCTTCTCATTTTCTCAGTCTTTTCACCAGTTTCATTTTTATATTGGCACGTGATAGAAAGCGTGAACAGTTTGTTGCAAAAGGCCTAGAAAGGATCCTGTAATACCAATGAAAATGAGACACTAAGCAATATTCAGGTGGCTTATCATTAATTGCCTTCATTTTGACTTCAACACATAGCATGAAAACTCTGGGCTATTTTTCAAGACCTTTTGGAGACTGCTATGAAACGCTACTCTGTAGGATGGAAAGCATCATATGCAACATTACTATTTGAGTTAAATCTGATGTACCATTCTGGAGCAGCAATGACTGGCCTTTAAATGCATTTTGCCCGGGATCATCTCTTTGATTACCCACACGCAGCGCACACCACTCAAACAGCAACAAAGTGCTTTGGTACATCAGCTGTTTCTCTTCATTGGCACTGAAATATTAAACTGTGTAGAGAAATTCAATAATGTGCTTAATCACTTCGCCACAAATCCAGTCTTCTTAATGAAATGTTTACAGATGAAAATTAGCAAAGTCTAAACAGACAAGAAAACTCCAATAACCCTCCAGCTCGATCAGCTAAGGGAATTTCTATTCTACCAGGAGCTCTAACAATGAAAACTGTGTTTTAAGGCAGCATTTTTTAAAGCACCCTGCTCTCCCCACCAATGCTTTAAAACTTCCTGGGAAATGAAGTTGTTAGCATGAAATTGTTACAAATCACCATGAGTGTTTTATTCATAAAAAGTAGGGAATATTCAATTCGGATTACCTTTTCTTTTTTTTTTTTAACAAAAAGAAGGTGAGTTCAAAGTGACCCTTTGAAAAGTACTGCTCTGAACATCTCAAATTTACTGATAACATTTCACCGAAATTGATGTGCTCACACAAGGCCCTGTGACTGTGACAGAATGGCATCCTCTGTGTAAAAAGCCTTCAGTGAACAATACTCATCCTGTTGGATCATTGAAAGTTACAGTAACTGCCATTATAAAATTCAGTTGCGTGTCTACCTGAAGATGTTTGTGGCTGTTTCTCATACAATAGGAGCAGGCCACGTTTACAGGATTCAGAGTTTTGGCCTTACCAGACTCATATCTGAGTCTGTTTATCTCCACAACACTAAGATGATTTAACAGTCTGCACAGATGCAGTAATGAAGAAGAATAAAACAGATTTGCTTCTAATGAATCAATACAAAAATATGGTTTAAAGAAACAAAGATGAAGCTCCCCTAGGAAAGTCCCAGAATGCCTGGACTTCTGCAAAAGTGGCAAAAAGACAAGAAAAGAGAAAAAAAGAGAAGAGAAAAACCTTTGGCAGTATTGCTACTCTCCATTTTCCCCATGCACAAGTCTAGTCCCATATGCAACCCTTGCCTTTCTTTGGCTACTGTATTGCTGTTAATAAGCATGTGCTGTACATTTGGCATGCTTTCTATCTTCCATTTGCCATTTATTCCTTTTACAACCTCCTTTGTTATAGGTCTAGCGTAGCAAACTGCTGCTTTATGGGAATTTGCAGCCCACTTGACATATGGTACAGGATCACTGGCCAAAATGGCATAATAGTAGACAGTATTTTACAACCCAAGTTCATTATCTATCTTGTTCCAGGACTTTCTTTGGTCTGTGCCCAATAGGAGCGCAAACTCCTCATCATACGATAACAAGACTGGCTCTTCTGTGCATTTGTTGGACATCTCAGTGGCTTCCACTCATCTTGGAAGCAGTGATGGACTGTGCTGCCATTCTCTCCCCATGAGCAGCTATGGCCAAAGCGTGTTGGCCTTTGCTTTTTCTTTCTTCCTGCTAGTGATGATCCTGTGACAATGAACTCCCGTTGCACTGTCTTTTCCCATGCAAAATTGTATTTATTCCTCAGAGCTGTTTCGACAGATGAATGGGGTAGCTAAAATCTCCACTCCAAGTGAGTATATTGGAGTGTTACAATGAGATTATTTGAAATACAGGTTTATCTTAGTGGTGGCAGCACTGCTTCAACCAGCAACTACAGCACTTCCTCTCCTCATAATGGCAGACCAGTGATGTCTCTCCTGTGCAGCAGCCACACATAGTGGCTGTGGTTTCTGAACTTCAGGAAACATTCTGTGCAGTGTGTGTGGTAAAGGGGTGCCCTTTTCTGCACCCCTCTACAGGAAAAGGCACAAAATAAGTGTGATTTTCATTTGTGAGGAGGAAGAAATCTAGGTTAAATATTTGATCTCAGATCTATTTACACTGGACAGACAGAAAATTGAATTTTTCAACAACCCTTCTTGTTTTTTTCCTGCTCAAATAAGAATGAATATTTTTAATTGAAATTGGATAGCTACCCACTGCGTAAAAATTTCTTCTCTAAGTTTTCACTGGCCTTCTTGCCATAGATGTTTTTAGCATCTTCATTATACACTTTGTGTGCTATGGGTATTCTGCCCCTTACACTGATTGCCAGGAGAACCACAGGTCACTTGTGAATTCAGACATTCCAGTGGAGACATTCACAGTACAAATCACCAGTTGCTCAATTTGATTCAAATCACAAACACCTGTCATGGAACTTGTCCCTTTCTCCTGGAGGGCCAGCACACGTCTCTCACCAAAGTCATGACCCCTGTTAAGGGCTGACTCTCTGAATGCGTTCAGGTTCCATTTCAGCTAAGACCTCCTGCTTACAGAACAAGTCTAGCTCAGAGACTGGATGAGCTATGAGTAGTCTGATAAGCAAGACTAGCAGCAGTTTTGAATTAAGAAAGAAGAAAAGTAAAAATACCTAGTTCTATAAAGCCAAAGTCAAGTCAGGTAATACAGCTGGGCCCCTTTCTGATATCACAGATGTAGTGCATCCCAGGTTTCATCAATATCCACTGATTCTGAACTACTTCCTCCTTGTACCCCAACTCTTTCAGCTTTTATTCTCTTGCTTTCATTTTCTTTCATTCTGGTTTCTCTCTATTGTTGTTGCTTCTTTGAAAAGATCAATGAACAGGTCTTACAGTCTTGGTGTAAAAGAGCCACTATATTCCTTTAAACTTTAAAAGACTTCATTATTATTATTATTTTTTGTAGGAAGGATGTTTGTATCTTCCTTCTTGCCTGCAGCCCCCCTGCAGCTAAACTTTCTGATGGTGCTTTGTGTTTAAAAGAAAATTAACGGCAAAGAATACACAATTTGACTTAAAACATATTGATATTGTAAAATGAAGAGCCATTTAATGAATTTTTTGTCCCCAGCGAAGAGCCAGTGTAAGGAACAGTAGGAGCTGCAAACAAGACGGGAAATGGCATTGTAATAGCAAAGTGCGTTTGCTTGAACAGTGTCTTCCTTTTCTTTTCTAATGATTTTGCAACATCGTCTCTCCTTTGTTCTCTTCATTAGCTGTCTGTGACCACAGAGGCATTCCAGTAAGGAAGGTAAGAAAAAAGCATCCATCCAAACGTTTCTGATACCAGCAAAAACACTTGTTAGTACAAGAAAACACTCCACCTTGTTGGTGTTCTGTTTTGGGCACACAAAAACCCACAAAAGCGAAATCCCAAACGACTACAACTCTTTACCAAGCTCTCTACCCTGCAGAATTTTGCTTGCTGCCTATGAAAGAGCAGGACCTGAAGGAGGGGAGGTTATTGACAGAGAAGATGCCATTAATATTTCTGGAATTGTAAGAGCATCTCATGTGACTGCTATTATTATAACAACACTTACAAGCACAGCTGAACGTTAGGGATTGAAATACTGGTAGCTGTGTTTGAGGCTTTATTTATTAATGCCTCTAAAATGCTTTGAGATCATCAATTATAGAATTTTTACAGGGAAAACTTTTATACTGCCTGTAGCCATGCTGGCCTCAGTCCTCAGCTGAAAGTTGAAACAGCATGCTACAATAAAAGCTGTCGTACTGTTCGGTAATGTAAGTTAACGCAAAATAACCACAGGCCTCTCTAACTTTCACTGTTTGTGTCTACTTTCACACACTGGCTGGAGTATGTGAGGGTGTATTGTGTCAGGGTCAACCACAGTTTTTCGTCAGCCTCCATGGCCTACTGGCTCTATGTAGTTGAGGCACGCCAGCAGCAGACTTTGCTTTCTTCTACATCAGCAAAGCTAACTGAAGGCTGGCATTCTGCATAACTCCAGAGCCCTCAAGATGCTCATACAGTTTTGCTGCTCTATCCCAGTGCCACCTGCACTGTAAGGATGTTCTTAGCTTGTACCAATACCACCATGGATTGTACCATTCTGTCCATAAACTTTATCTGTGGGAACATGGCTTCATGTCTGTGCTGGAGATGACAATCTGGTTTGGTAGAGGCAGCTATAGAAATCACTGCTCATGAATCACTTATTGGAAATAATCGTACTTTTTATAAGTTCAGCTTTCAGATGTTACCCTGGACTGTCCTCGACTTGGTGAGCACCTGTTGCTTTCTCCCGCTCTCAGTGAATCGAGCTGAGACCTGGCACTGCACATTAGCTGAAAGCTATCCTCGTCTCCACCGCCTCAGCCACTCTCTCTTACACAGTCAACATTACCTTGGTAACACAAACCTACCTGCAGTTTTCTCATTACTACACACATATGGCAAAACCAAAAGTCAACAATATGGTGAGCTATTCCGTAGGGGATTTTTAGCAAATCCAAGCCTGGCGTGTGATTAACAGCAAACCATTTGAAAAGCAGTGCTTTTGAAAAGCGCTGGCTTTTCTTTCTCAACTTGCAAAATCAAACTACCTTAGCTTGCCAAGAGTTCAGTCCTCCAGACACAAAGTAAGGGGAATGCATAAATAAATAAATAAATAAATAGCCTCCTCTACTTAGCTATTTAATATATAATTATTTAAGATAAAATATCTCAAGACATTCCAGAATGAGAAGGAAGCTCCCAAACTGCAGGAGTATGAAATGGAGTATTCTTGGTGCTGGCAGCAGAAGACATCACTTGGCTTTTCTGGGAGAATGGTAGAGGCTCTTTCATTCTGTATTTGTTCTATTTTCTATGTTGTTGGTTTCTACAGCCATGGTAAGGGTTTTCTGCTGTATTCATATTAAGAACATCATAAAATAATCAGTGTATGTGCCTGGATGCACTGTAATGTCCTCCAGTATGAAACGTTCTACCATTTCAAGGAAGGTTAATTGACCTGAATATGGAAAACAACAAGCAATCCAGTCATCACTCTCCAAAACAAGATGCCATTTTTACTACAGGCCCAGTGATTATTGAAACCCATCCCTGACATTTCTGCCTCAGTTTCTCCTGGCATATCAGACGACATATCCACACTAACTGGAAAATCCAGGTGTCATTTCTGGGAGGATAGAGGGGAAAGCTCCACAAGTAGGCTGTGTTCATTTTTTCTCTTCTTCCTGAATTAGCTGAACAGTATCTTGAATTGTTAGATTACATCCCAATTTTCCAGGATTTGTGTGCCTCTTCCATCCGTCATATTAATTACTGCTCTCTACCTTTTCAACATTTTAAACTTAATTTTTGAAAGAGGAAAACTTGAATTCTAATAAAGCTTGCAGAAAAAGAAAGCTTTCAATAATGACCAAGAGATATTTATATTGTGATTTACACTAGGATAGCTGATTGATAAATGTCAAATTGCTGTTTAGATATAGCAATTAATGGTAAGTAACACGTGATGGTTGACCCACCTGGCAGCAACTGAACAGAAATTGTATTTACTCACCATCTAAAATACTTCATATCTACTTATAACATACTACTACTTTCCCTGTAATAAATAATCATAACAAGACCATAAATCTGCATTAAATTGAAGTACTGTTTTAGAAAGTCTAATTGTATATTATATGTTAGACCAAAGATTGCCAGCTTTTCTTAATAATGACTTGGTATTAGATTTCTTTAGTCCTATTTGCACTACTGATTTTTTCCTTACCTAAATGCATTTAAACCCGAGCATAACCACACAGGATTTACCTACTAATGAAAACACTGAACACCTAAGCCCCGGGTGCCTTGCCTAAAATTAGCTGTAAGAACCCAATACGAACACCTTTCACACAGTCAACATGCTCTTTATGCACTGAAGACTGGTCACAGACTGATCACAACCCTACACAGGTTCTGTTGTAGGGGTGGTTTTTTGTTTTGTGCATCCTGGTTTCCAAGCACACCTCATGCAGGGTTACCTGTGCCTTACATCTAAACAGGACAGGGCCGTATGTGTTTGATGGCAAACCTGCCAAGCTTCACAGTTCTGCAGTGGCTCAGCTTGGAGGGGTGAACAGGTCCATCACACCTCTGCATAGGTTTTTGGCTGGGAGAAGGAAGCTTGGGTTTTTAACAGCCTTCAGAAACACAGCAAGCTGGAGCTAAAACTAAAATGTGCTGCCATCCAGCACTCCAGGACTGTCTCTTATCATCCCAGAGCCTTTGTTTATGACACAGAGACCAATTGATTTACATTATTTTGCTTTCAGCAAGCCTCTCATGAAGAACACGGTGACATGCTTAAGTGCCAAAGAAGAAGGAAGGCACGCTGATGAAAAACAGACATTGCAGCCATTAGCATCGATCAGCAATTGATCAGTGTATATGTAAGCAAAGAGGTACAGGATGAGTACTGTGTACAAAGAAACCTGATTTAATCTTGTTCAAAAGGTGTATTTTCTGTGAAGAGGCACTTTGTTCAGGAAGCACAGACTTCATTAGCACAAACCCAAGAATCATGTGAGGAGCTTTGTCTTGGAGATTATGGAGGCCCAACCTTTGGCAGACGGGAGGATATGAAAATGTTTTTCAGATGCTACATTGGCCAATCAATAGCTTCATGTCAAAGATTCTCTGTGAGACCTCACCTGTGTCCTTTGCTTAATTAGATGTTTTTCAGGAGTATCTAAGACCACACTGTTACATCACTACATCAGTCTGTTTAATTTGAGAGAGTAAGCAGGACAGCTGAGAAAGTATTTGTTCTTCTGAGATGCTGAAGATCCCGCAAGTGCTGGATGACAAACCTTTCTGTTTACTCAGTAACACTGAATTTGTTATCAGCAGGTTCTTCAAACTTAGGCAAACCTGAATGAGAAACCCCACCCAGCTGTCCGCTTGACAGAGGTATAAGTCAACTCCTCCTGCACGTGATCTGAGCTGAAACAACATCGCTTTTCACTCTCACCCTCAGACCTAATGAGCTTCAGCACTCGAGATGTGAAAGACCAATAACTTAATCCCCTGTTTGAAGCAATCCCTACTTTTAAAGCAGTGCTGTATTTGATTAAGCCACTGTAAAGCTCAGCAGAGCTGTGTCAAGCTAAATTATATTCTTTAGAGTAAAAATGCCATTTCGCATGAAATGTAAAACCTCAGTCTCACTGCATTTTTGTAAGAAAACTAAGCACTATTTATTTACAGCCAGACAGCCCCCATTAATAGCACTGTATAGCTGGCAGACATTGCAGGACCGGATATGTTTTAAAGAACTCAAATATTATCATGCAGATTTATAGATTAAAAATATTGAACTATGTTTTCAAAGGTACTTACAGATCCTCTAAGTCAAAGCCAGAGGATACCCTTATGGTAATCACTGAGGGATTATGCAGTCCCAATATGATATCAACACTGTTGCTTTATCAACCAAACTTTTAATCTCACCAAAACTCTCCTTGTTAGCTCAGCACTGTATTTCCCACGATCCTACATTGACTGGCATTTGTAACATTGCCCTTCTTAAGCCCGATACCTGGGTCAGTCCATTCACACTCTAAATATTGGCACAATATTAGATTTCTTCTATTCCTCTGGAAACTCTCCAGTGATCAAGGCATTAAAAATCAACAAGTAAATGCCTGGACAGTTCCTTGGCCACCTCTGTTACAATTATTGGATGCAGATTGTCCGGTTACAGTGCTATCAAAATTATCAATTCTGGCATTTTGGAAAAGAAACAACTGCAGCAGCATAATAATATATGATGACATAGCTGGGCTTTTCTTCACCTACAGAACATGAGTTCTGCTTTTTCTCCTTCACTATTAAATATTCTACCATACCTACCCTAGGAACAGACTAGCATGCTGCTCAGGTACTTAACTCCTACTCTGCAGTGAGTATACCTTCACCACAAACTCTCCTTCTGTGCTTCGGTTCTCATCATTTTTTTCTGTTTTTTATTTCGTTTTCCATAGTATCTGCACCATGTGGTGTTATCAATTTACCTTTTCTCCATTTCTTACATAATAGTGATAGCATATACTCATTTCCCTTCCAAGCTGGACTGTTCAACAAGTTTTGCTGTTCTTCCTGAACACAGCATTGTGGCTTTTAAGAGATAATCAGAAGCTTTGAAAAGAGCCAGTACACCATTCCCACTGAACTGCAAAACTTAGGAGGACAATTATTTAGCTCTGCCAACAGACACCAGCCCAGTTCTTGTTCTACCCAAAGATCCTCTAGCCACTAAACTGACACTGCAAAGCTACTCAAGAGTGATAGTTTACATAGAGCAACGTCAGCCTGAGATACTCAAAACTCACTTCATTTGTGACCCAAGTCATATTTGCACTGCCATCTACAAAAGTGAAGACTAAAAAATTCTGTAGAACAGAGCTGAAATTACCAGCTACGGCACATTCTATACCTAATTCTTTTATAATAAAAAAAAAAATCTGCATCACGAGGTCTTTTGCTCATTGGCCTCCAAGTTTAGAAATAAGATACTCCACCAATCATGTCCCTTAGATGTGCATCTCTCAGAAGGATTTGTGAATTCGGATGTTTCTTTGGCATTGGTATCTCAATAGCTCAACATATTCTTGCATCAACAGCAGATTTGCAAAGGTGCAGGTGTTCTAACAGCATAAGCAGGATACTTAAGCACCAAACATTACTTTTATTCAGACTTCATAGGAGTTGGAGGTCTTTATGTCCTCAAAATATCCTGCCATTTTCTTTGGGTGTTTAAAGCGAGCTTCAGCCCCACATTAGTTACTCAGAATTACAGATACTGCCCAAAAGTTCCTAAACCTCAGCAACAGCCAACTTCAAAGTGGCTCCCAAATGCACATCCCGCACCTGTTCTGCTTAATTGGAGAAGCACTGATTCTGTCAGCATGCTGTACTGGTGAGAGGAACCAAGGTGAACTGCAGCACCCTCAGGTTGTCCCATCTCTTGTTGGCACAGAGGAGGACTGCCACGTGCTGTAACATCACAGCATTTGGGAAGATAGCAGTAAACTTTATAAAGCTAACCCCAATAGTGATTTCCGCAGTAATTTATAAATTGACCATATATAAGGTGACAAATTCAGCCATTAAATGGAGAGTTTACTGGACAAAACAGCACAGACCTGTTACCAGAATGCCTTGGGAAGCTAAACAAACTTTCTTTCCATGCTGTGCTCATGGGAACTTGAAGTTTTCTCTCACAGAGGTTAAAATGCTTGAAAAGTGGAGCCCCATATAAAATTCTGTTTGTGCAGCAGAAGTTCTGATGCTGTTTACCTGAAACGTTTCTATAATTCCTCAACTTTCGAGTTTCAGGTTGGTGATTTGTGAGCAGCAGATTGCACTCCCCTGAACTAAATCTAACAAGCGCCACAAAGTGAAAATAAACTGGAGAGACTTGAAATAAAAATCACTTCAAGAAATCTAAGCGTGGTGGGTTTTTTTCCTGTGGGGTTTTTTTTTTTCCTCCCACTTTAAGCCAACTAAACTCCCAACACATTCTGATCATCTCGCCACAGCGTGTCTGTGCTGGTGACAACTGATTCATGTGTACATTTACATATCCCCTCAGTGCCAGCAGCAGAATACAAAATGGGTCCTCCTGCTCTGGCAGATGACACAGCGCTGGCAAATCAGGAGGAGCTGTCAAAAACAGCTGTCCATTAAAAGAGTTTGCTGAAACAACTAAGAGCTGTTTGAAAATGCTAGGTGGTAGGATTTAATTGGAGTAGCAACTGTTCAAAATTAAGATTAAAAAGGACCAGTCGGTACGTGTGGGTTACGGGTTTAGGGGATGTTTTTATATATGGATATTTACATTGGGGATATAAACAATTAAGCCTGCTGGTTTCCTCTGCCTCTTTCTGTGTGTGCCTGTGCTCCATCCCCGGGGTCAGGAAGTTCAGCTGTGTCCATAACTGATCAGCTGCACATTAAACGTGGCAAGTATCCACACTGGTACCCAGGTAATTTTATTTTAGAGAAAAGGGGAAAAAAGAATTTTGTGGTTTTTTAAAAGCAGCCTGCCCGTGTGGGTGCAACGCTACCACACTGCCCTGCTGGTACGTTATTAGCTGCCCATGTGGACAGGGGATGCGATTGGTTTTCTGCAGTGGGAAAAAGATGTAGGCACAGACGGCCCAAACGTAGCTTCCAGCAAGTGTGTTTGATTACACCATGCACCCTGTTTAAAGAGCACATTTGTCTCAGCACATAAGATTGCATGCACATAAATGAAAGACTTTATGAAGTTTTTCCCTCCGTATGAAAGCATTCTTGGGAAAAGAGACCACTGTAACAGCCCAGAAAATTTCATTTCTCTCAAGGAGTTTGATTTGAATGAGCTGGAGGCGACGTTCAGCTCTGGTTTGGCTTAGGTTGTCTCCAAATCAGAAACTTGACTATGGAATAAAAGCAGCAGAATAGAGGAACAGGCGAGCAAAACTGTTTGACAAAAAAATAGAGATCCTGCATATTCTCCCTGGTTTAGCGCTGAGTGTTTTGTTCACCAAAAACATTTGACAAAACGCTGAAATCAAGTCAATGTGTTTCATTTTGACAGTGCCAAAACAGAATTGTTTTAATTTTGCAACTTAAAAAGTTTCACATTTCAAAAATTCATCTTTTTCCCCTTCAGAAAATATCCAAAAATCTCAGGAAAAAAAGATTTTCAAGCACAAATGGAAGTGTTTCTTTTCTGGATTTTGTTTATCTCATAAGCAGCCATCAGCACAGGCAGGCTTTGGCTCCTTTGGCCACCACAGTGCCTTGCATGGTGCCTCTACTTGTGTGCTTCAGCTTGGTGCTGCTGTGTGTGTCTAAAATACCCCCAGTACTTTGTTTACCTCTATCAGTAAAAAAGTATCAGATACACATCTCTTTAGTGTTTCTTTTTGAATGCAAATACTGTGAGGCTCTAACTTTGTCCTGCCCATTGCAGACTGATGAATTTGGAGGACACAGAGATAAGTAGCCACATAGCTTAGATTCCTTCTCACTGGAAATACAAAGATCTACGTGTATTTTGCAAGCCTTAGTGCCACTGAACTTCTTCACTGGCTACAACTCTTTAATATGTTGGACCCCAGTTTTGGATTGTTTGCTTTAAATAAAATCTACTTTAAAATTGAGAACAAGCGAACAAAAAAAAGCAATGCTGCAACAAATCAGGAAGCATGCACCCACTAACATTAAATTCCCCATTCTGAAAGAAAAATAGAAGTCGAAAAGGCATTAGGCTCAGATCCCCAGCAGAAACCTTACAGTAATGCCTGTGACTGCAAGCATATAGCTCAGCATACGCAATACATTGCAACTAGAAGTAGCAGTGACAGCTGGTGGGTTAGTAAACAGATTTCATTTCAGTTTTTGTCTGAAAATTATACAAATTTCTCTTTAATATGATTCTTCGCTACGTCTTCTGTTTCCATTCAGTGATGAGGCCATTTCCAATTTGTATCCAAGCTCTGCTAAATATTTTATTGGACTTAACGTACATAAATGAAACAAACAAAATTCATTCTGAAACATTCAAGTGAAGTTTGTAGTCTGCAGGAATGATTAAAAAATAAGTTTAGAAGAGGGTGGGAATAAATGGGAAGCTCGTTAACAGCCTCATACACACATAGTGCCATGTACACCATTAAAACCCAACACATCCTTTAAGGATGTCTTGCTGGAGCAGAGATGTTTTTTTCTCTAGTCTTTTCCTTCATGAAATCCATAGGATTGCAGGGGTTGGGAAGGGATCTCACGAGATCATGGAGTCCAAGCCCCAGTTCCTTCATGTAAACAGCTTTTTTCTTTTTCCTTCCCCAGATGGCCTCAAAAGCCTCTGAACCAATCACGGAAGAGAAGCAATTACGAGCTTGGATATTAATACACCTTTCCTCAGTGCTGCAGGATCCTGTGTTTCTCATGCATTAGGAGCATATGAACCAATATGTAAAAGAACAGCTGTTATTTTAGTTCATGTATAAAACTGCATATATATGTATATACAACTGTACTGAAATTTAATACATTGCACAGGCACTGCTATAATCTTTCCATTAAGGCATAACTATCTCCTTCTAGTAAGGGTTTTTCTCCCAAAGATCCCCCATTTTGCACGCTCCATACTACCTTCTGTTTTAAGATGTGCAGTACAGGCGGGAATAATCAGTTCTGGTTACTCCAATATAGTATCTGTGCAATGGCTTTTCATACAAAGGAAACTGTAAGTCTTCTATCATTTTTGGTTTCACAAACATCCTTGTAGTTCTGAAGAGATGAGTCTGATTAATGAAAACCATTGTGAAGCTGGAATCACCAGACACATGCATCAAACTCCACCAGCGTCTTTTACTGCCTCCTCCATCTGATTAAACACTGCTAACCTACACCTCACATTGTGCTGTTAATAACTGGGCCCTGAATTTAAATTCAAAGGGAAAGAAATAACTCTGCTTTTATGGACGTGACTTCCACAAAGGAAAATATCTTTCACCTGCAGCTGAGATACCTACAGGTTGGCTTAAATAAAGAGTGAGCTCGCAGGGTCTCCTGTTTACTGCTTAGAAACATGGACAGTTTTAATACAGTTTATAAAAGTTTGAAGTCTTGTAGGTCTAGAAGATTACTCTAACCAAGTTCAGTGATAGGGGATGAAAAAGAGAATCAAAAGGAGAATAAAGAATGTACAAGTTAACTGTGATTTCTTTTTCCATAGGGAGTTTTAATATTAACAAGCTCAATCATTCAGCAAGTGCAAAGTCAACTAATTACCAGGTACGTTCTCTTAAATATGCTCAACACAAATCAATGTGGTGGAAACTCTCAGCATTCCTTGTAATGGTACTGAAACTTCCGCACACCAGGCCACTAAAAAGCTATTTGCACTGAGTAAAGATGCCGTGATGTTTTCCACAGGGCAAAATCCAAAAGCAATCTCTGAGTCCAGCCACATACAAAGGGGTCAACTGCATAGGCAATACTGAGCTCAGCCGGAGCTAAGGCAGCTCTAAATACAAATGTAAATGGAGAACAAAAGAGGAGGATATGAAGAAATAAGGGATCATTCTTAAATCAAAAGCTATGGCAGGTCACACTGCTCACTCATCTGTGTGTGCATTTCGTGATTCTCATTCAGTTCTTCTGGATTCTCAAACAAAGTGTGGAGTCCTAAAAATATTTGGAACTATTACAAAGCATAAATTATAAATGTGTCAAGAAAATGGAAAAAGGTGTCTTGGGCCTACTTAGTGCACAAAATGATCTCAACCATTATTCAACAATGATATGAAGATCTTTTATTTCATTTCTTCTTAACAGTTCCCTGTGTTTGCTATCATTTCTTGCCCAGCACCGTGTCAATAATTACTAAATTAGCAGGACGCCTGTACAATTTCAGCTCAAGTGTTATTACTGACAAGTCAAACAAAGAAAGCTGATCGAAAAGATGGGACTCCATCTCCTTATTTAAATGGACCGTGTTCACAGAAGATTGAAACTCCTTTTTCTTCAAAGGAAGAAGGGAAGGGTATAGTTTACATTTTGTGCTGCTCAAGGACAGAGAGTCAGAGGAAATGCCTTTTTAATGTAAACCTCTTTTCATTTCCAAGGGACAAAAATGAAGGTTATTTAAAAGAATCATGCTTGGTGGAAGAAGTAATTATGTATTTTTTTCAAATCTCAGAGGAATAATGCTTTTATATTTCCCTGAGATGACCCAATTCGCTTGTGATGTGTTCCCTTAAATGTAAGTGTGCTGACTTCTTTGAACCTCATTGTTTTTAGTGTCTAAAGAAGCTCCTCTTATACCACACTGCTGATTGATTCTGGCTCTGCACCAGCACCAAAATATCTATAAAGCTATTGCTGGTTTATACAACCCACAAGTGAAAATGGTGTGTAATCCCTACTCCCGGATATTTCTGAGATGCTCACATGTAATGACATGTCCAAAGTCATTCTTGGAAAAGTACTGCTCCATTATACAGCATCCAAATTTGTAGCTCTTTTGGGCCAGAGGGATCAACAATCTTGGAAAGCTTAACAGATTTCCAAAATCGTACAGACCTGTCCTAATATTTATTTGATGTTATCTCTGAGGTCATTTTTGCTAGAATAAATGCGAGCACCTATTGGCAAGTCTAAACATGTGAAGTACAATGCAGTTCTGCAGTTCTCCTCAGAGGTATCTACATTTACTGTTTCATTTATCCTGCAGTTCATTCTCTCCCAAAAATAGGAGCTTCCCCATCAAGATTCACAGAACAATCTTATTTATTTAAATCAAAATCACCTACTTCGGCACTGTTGAAACTATGATAGTTTTTTAGGCAACCACTATAGGATAAAAAGAGAAAGAAAAAAGAGCCACAATAACTCTTACTATGGTGAAGCAGAAATAGAACCAAATGCCATCAGTCAGTCATTTAAGTACTACAGCATGCTACTCCCCTAAATCTGGAGTTTATTTACTTGTTGTCACTTGTCACGAAAACAAGCCAATGGGGACTACTAAAATCCATCACATTAGACATTAGGTTCTAGGTCCTTCCATGCTTTTTTATTAGCTATAGGAAAGGTCCCAATCACTCACTGGCTCTCTGGTCCCTGCCTTAATGCAAACTGATAAACAGTGAGAAAGTGAACTACAGTATCGCACTGTTATTCTTCTAAACTTAAAACCCATTTTATTGCAACATTTGACAAAAGTTCTGAGCTGAGTTCTCATTAAGTCCAAAGAAAGCCGCTCCTACTCCCACAGAGGTGAATCCAGTTCCAAATTTCACGTTTATTACAACCTCTTCCATTTCTTAATTCACAATCAAAGGATGAACTAGTTCTACATCTATCATCTGCTTCTTGCAATCCAGCAGTCTCACAGGCCAGGATACAATTACACAAACCAAACCATTTTCTAGGCTAGAAGAATTCAAAAGACATACTTTTCCTGTTTAATCTGTTAGAAATTCTTTGTTGCTTTTTTTTTTTTCCATTCTTCCTAAGATAGACTGCTCTGAAAGCTTGAATTTTCATGAAGAGATTCAATGCTGAAGACTTTTTTCCCCAGAACAGAAGTATTTCAAAGAATGTGACAAACTGAAAGCAGAGAAACAGATTTCTATACAGATTTCTGGAAATAAGTGGGGATACTGCAGTAGACTTCACAGAAGCACCAGTCCTTTTTTAATGCTGAAGGTATTTTGGAGGCTAGCAGCAAAGGGAACTAGCAATAATGCTAATGACTTATTTAATTATTTGTCTTTATTCAGAATGAACTGTAAGTCCTTTGGGAATTCCATATAAAAATGAATTATTACCTTTCAGTGTCTGAAGATGCCCTAGGAAATGTAGAATGAAATAAGAAAAGAAAGATAGATCCTGAATCAGAGAAATTATCACAAAAGGAGAAGGGGTATTCTGTGAGAGACAACATGGATTTGAAAATACTTCTTGCAGAATTCAGAAATTAATCTGTGGTGCTCCAGGCCACAATATGTTTATTGAGGACAAACCTCCAGGAAGAGATAAAAATGAATAAACGGATACTCCAACACTCTTGTTTCAATTACAGAAAATTAAGTACTTAGATGGTTCTCAATCTCCATACAAAAAGGAAATAACGTTCCATCATGAGTAGACTATACTGTATTGTTTATTTCCTGCACCCTCTTGTGAAGCCCTGGGTTCTTATCACTGCTAGTTTCAGTCGGTGGGCATGGGTGAAGTTGGTCTAACCCTCCATCAGTGCATTCACTTGTAACCAAACAGAACCATCTCTGGGGTAACAAGCAGTGACACCTCAGTGATGGGCAACAACTTCACACAAGGAGAAATGAAATACACAGTCCACTGTTATTGTTGGAAAATTTGGCAGAAGAGGTATAGTTACCCAAATTAGACTTAGAAGTAAGGAATTAATGCACACATTTGGAAAAGAAAAATAATGCCATCTAGACAGTTTTGTTCAAGATGCATTTAAAGTCATTTTAAGCAGTGAGAAAAATGTATGTCTACTTCACCATCTGTACTATTATTCCAGGAGAAGTGTCCTTTTTAGCCTCACATTCTGAGTCCATGCAGAAAGGGAACAATGACTGCTTGTGCTAGGATGGATTTTCTTTATATTTTGATGGTGTTTGCTCTGTCAAGGAGCAAATTTAGTGCTGGTTAAAATCTTTTTTTGTTGCTGACTTTCACACTCATTACACACTGCTGCAACAAGTCATGAAAATTATTAGTAGTAATCCAAATAGACAAATGTTTTCTAAAATCACTTTTCGTTGCCTTTGAGTCAAATAATCAGATCTTCCTACTTGGAGAACTGACATACTGAAGAGCAGCAGAGTATGCTGAGGATCTGGCTCATTACAGTGCATTTGCAATATTAATACTGCGTAAGGAAGCTGAGCCAGTTGTAAACAGTTAAAGAAATTAGAAAGATTTCGGTTTATCTTTAAATCATTATTTTTTTTATCAGTAAGATTCCTGAGGGAACGTTCATAACTTCAAAGAAATCACAGCAACAGTACAATATAAGCAATTACTTCCAACATGCAATCTGTTTGGCCAAGATTTATCTCCCTGTATGAGGCAGCTCAATGAAAGCTCACTCCCGTAGAAGCTTTGTTACCCTACAAATAGCTAAATAGGTGTTGGAGGAAAACAGGAATCTCATAAGGACAATTGAGATCGCAGACAGATTAAATTGCCTCCTTACAGTGCCTCTCTCACTCCATTGACTACATGGACACCCACAGGAGAGCATGTTCTTAAGTGCCTTACTTAAGTGCCTAAAGTTAGGTGTCATAAACCCAAGGGTTGTGTGAAAATATTTTTTTATATACAGGCCTGTCTCATTTTGCCTATTGGTCTCAAGGCACTGTACGCCACATTTACAAGCATCTTACTTGGCTTCAATGCACGCTGTTTGTACCTTGGCCTATTACGTATATTTTCATCCCATTACAAGTGGAGTACAAAAAGAGGGCTTAATGAAAATTACAGTTTCTTCAACAGTATTTAATTCAAGACAATCGGCTTTGGGTATATATAGGAAGATGCTCCAGAGTGCTCAGCATGTGTCTAATTATGCTCATGCTGAAATAATGTATTGGCTTTGGGAGACGAGTTCTACCAGAACACCATGTTAAATTGTCAGTAAGTACAGTTCTGTGGTGTTGTAAGGTGAACGTACTAAGTGACCAGAAGATTGTGTGGCCTTTTTTCAATATCCACAGAAAGCTACAGAGAACATACATGCACACAAATAGATGTATACAAGCATGCATGAACATTATTGCCTAATAATGAGTTTTAGGAGCAAGGTAGTTTCTCCTGACAATGAAAACCCACAAGATGTGACTGAAGAAACTTATGTTCCTCACGTGGCTCTCTTGTAAATATCACCCTCAAGGAGAAAACACTGTGTAGCACCAGAGCTTACAGGAATGTGATCAACAGTTTTCAGACCAGACATGAGTCTCCACAGCTGGTGTTCTCCTATTTTCTCCATCCACACAGCTGCACATCCAAGTTCCTGCCACCCATGAAAGTCTCCAACCATGATGAGAGGACTCCTATGCCTGCCCTTCTCCTTTACAATAACTCATAGCTTCTGTCCTCTTGTAGACAGATGTTTAGTTGCAAGATCCCAACTGAGAACTGGTGCATCTTCGATGATATTTTTCTTTGAAAAGGGAGTGATTATGATCATTTTCTAAACAGATGACTGCTCATTTGAGAGGGACTGCAGGCGAGGCTCTTCAGCTTATGACCTGACATGGCTTCCGAAAGCAATGCCACCTGACCCCTGATGAGGTCCTTGCATCCACACACAACCAATTTTTAATCAATTCACAAGTTTCTCTTCCCACTACCAAATGCTGTGATGTCTACATCAAACAGTCAATTATGTGTGGGCTTCTTCTAAACAAAAGTTTTCTTAATTGTTTCAGATACACCATCTGTTACCGATCAAAACCATGGTGAAACTGCAAACCCTCATAAATATCATCCCAGACTTCTCTTTTGAATGAAATAAACTTAGTACTGAGAGGTATCATCTCAAAGAGCTCAGAGTTGCTGTTGTTATTCAAACATAAGCTCATGGGTCTTCCTAACTAAGAGATCAAGGGGACATCTTTCATGCTAAGTTGTTCTTTTTCACCTGTGGGGAAAGTAACAAAAGTGGGCTTCTCCAGTTTTTCCTTTGTTTGTTTCACTTCTAGTAAAAGTCAGTTGCTAAAGATTTATCTGTTGTTTTCATATACAAACAATCTCAGGATTGGTGATTACAGAGATATCAATAAATATTTCAGCTGAAATCCTCTGAGTGCTTTTTATTTTACTAAGGCTAAGTCTCCACTTCTAGACACAATTTTCGCCTTTTACCTCAGGATATTTCTTAATATACTGACCACAACAGTGTTTACATTCCCCAAACAGGGCTCCTTGCTTAGTCTATTCTTTGTCTCATAAAATATACTTCACTGTGGCTGGCATAAGAGAAAAAAGAAAACTTCCTTGGACTAACACCAACACATTTCAACGAGGCTTCTGATCAAAGCTTAAGAAAGAAATGAGAAACAAGAAAGACAACAGTTGCAACAGCTCAACAGCTATAGTGGAAGTGTTCAGGGAACCAGAAACCATCCTTAAAGAATCTGTATGGTGGCTTTAAAGCGTGAGCTGGATTTCAACAAAATGCCAAGAAGAAAACCTATGTCAAGGAAGTTTAACCATTTCTGTCAGTGTAGGTGTCAAAGAGGCAAGATGACAATGTATCCCAGGAGGAAAAAGCTTCCTCTGCAAGAGGTGAAAAGCAGGGATGCAGCTGGCTCCAGAAGTCTGGGTACCATGGGTACCACCCAGCAGTGTGGGTGTGCAATGTTTTACAGAAAAAACGTCTTCTTGACTGCCTGTATGACATTATGGGCAAAAGCTTGTTCCTGGTTATCCTTGTGCAGATCAATTGCTTATAGCTGAATAACTCCGGAGGTGATAATGTGGAATCTGTCCCATTATATATTTCAACCTGAACTTAATGGATAGAAAGAAAATGTTTTGAATTGAAATAATTAAAGACTCAAGGAAGAACAATATGACTCTGACTTAAAAAACCAACAATGATCACAAGCCTGGTAATGAAACAGCATTTACTGGCCGTGATATTTTTATTTTCACTTAATCCTGAAGATTTCCTGAGCGTAATTGCTTTGGAAGTTACAGCTCTAAGGCACGACACATTTTTGTGATGGTAACATCAACGTGTAGAGAGAAACATTAGCGCTCAGTGTCAAGCACACTTGAGTTTTTCAATACACTTGGAGGAAGATACTCATAAAGGCTCATCACAATGGCATGGAGGACTAATATTCCAGACAATTAGGCTTTCTGCTTCAGATGGGACAATTCAAATGCGGATGTCTTTAAAGCACATTTTCATCCCCTTTATTGCTCACAGGAGGAAAAGAGATGCCTTTTTCCTTTATAAAATGTAGGGCTGAAAACTGTCTGAACAGATGCTGGAGACCATAATGTCTTGGTTTCACTGTTGCAGAAACCACCACTTGGTCATCTCATGCCCTTTTCTCACTAAATCTCATGTAAATATGATTATTACTTAAACTGTTATAGTTTGTGAATGGGCATGGGGGGGAGGGGGGGGAGGGTTTGGTAGAAAACAAAGCTGGAGTCAGCCATCTAAAAATCTTCCCTTTCCCTTCATGACATTTTCTTTAAAACTTACAAAATCTGTGCTTGCTAAATAAAAGTGAAGGTCTTTGCTACCTGAATCTAAATTGAATATAATTGGGTACTTGTATGTCAAAGCACTCAGAGACATAAATCCGAGTATCAGCACATCAATAGGAAGGCAATTGGGTCACAAGATAACCTATAGTATATGTGATATATCTTCTTAAGGCTGTTCTCAGAATCCAAGGAATTCTTTTGTTAGAAACTGAGTGGATGTCTCTTATTAAGGGGGTGTTTATAATGGCAGACAATGCAATTCAGATATAGAGCCTACACTAGTCTTCCATCAAAGGTGGAGAGACACCTAATAGCCTAAAATAAATCCCTGCAATACTTCAGTGGCAGAACATTTGAGCAATTTTTGAACATAGTCATGAGTACCAGGAATGTATCTGCACTTAATGGAGAGCACAAAGGCAAAGGAGACCTTGAAGTTACCAAAAACCACTTGTCAGCTAATTACGTGGACAATCTCTAACATTTACTTTTCTTGCCCAAACTAGTTAAGAAGCCTCAGCCAACACAAGGAAGAACTCTGGCCTAGCGATATGGACAGAGGATTTCATATTACAACAAAGGATATAGAAGTAAAATGCTAATCGCAGGGGGAAGTTTTACAACATCCTCTTACAAAAGAAGTCAAGAATGAAATTAAGTGATGAAATCCTAAACAGAAGCCAGACTTAACTTTACCTTCCTCCTAATTTATCAAGTGCCAAGTCTAATCCCAACTCACAGGGCTAGTGCTTACTGTAAAACATATCAAATCCATAATCATTTAGCTGAAATGGGGTTATGATGACAGGGCAGCAGAGTCATTGCTACTGCTGGCTACTAAGTAGATCAGTGCAGCCAAGTACCTGATAAGCTGAAATGTACAAGTTCTTTGATATGGTGACTGATTTAACACAGCCATACATACCCTCAGATGTACATGATCCTGCTTTATAACACTCTTTCTGCGACATATGCACAAACTTCCCTCCCTTTCCGCCAAGCTATATAGATTTTCTAAACGCATGCAAATGTACCCAAGATGGCTCATTTCGTTATCAATTCCCCAAGCGCTAGCATTCTAATCATTAACTAATTGTCTCTGTGCTCTATTGACAACTTGGCCACCTTCTTGCTAATTTTTGCTGACATGATGAAGGCCATAAGAACTGGTTTAACCTTTCAATGTCCATTGAAGATCCACAGGTCTGATGACGATTGATTGACCTGGCCCCTATGTTAGATAAAACCTCATCAGCTTTCCGAGCAATTTGTGTAATGAGGCGTCAGTAATTGACAACAGGTAAGTGAACTTAGAAGTCCTCTTCTCTACTGCTCAACTAAAATGAGTAGAAAATTCACATGTCACATATCACATAAAAAAAGCCAAGTATGAATATATGCCACTTGGGTTCTCTTCTTACATATACATGGTGTGTGTGTTTCATATGTGCATGTGTGTGTAGATATATAATATATATA
>PPHD01006114.1:0-25113 GCA_002909625.1 Bambusicola thoracicus
AAAAATTTTAAGATTTAAATTTATGCTCTGATTCTGCCAGCACTTCACTTGACAGAGTGTTTTTCAGCTGAAACCCTCGACTGATGTTCTTTCCTTATGGAAAACATCCAGTCATTCTTCAGCCTCTTGGTGTTACCTCAGGCACTTCCTAGTCTTTGTCCGATAATGTGAAAGAGGATAGTGTTTTGATTCAACTGGACTGCCAGAAAGCTTCAGTGAGCAGATGTATTTTATAACTGAGCCCATCTAATTCAGATATTTGCCCGCATAAGGAAACCTTCCCAGTATAGTCCAAGTGATAGAGTTCACATCTCCATGACTGGATAATTACAACAATTTAAATGTTTCAGAAAATGGTCCCATTCTATCTAATTCATAACACTGTAGGTTTTGGCTGAACCTAGTACTGGCTATATGTTTTGTTACAGTGACATCTAAATTAATTTTGTCATGCTCAAACAACAGCTTCTGCCTTAGTAGTTATCGGATTTGAAGGCTGTAATTCTCCACAGCAGGTCTAGTAGCAGAATTTTTCTGTGCTTACTGTATGTTCAAAGTATAGTAAAATACTTGGGAGCAAGGAACTGAAAGGAATTAACTGGATAATCAGGTCTGTCCCTCAAAAGTAACATGTAACCACAGCTATTTTACTCAGAAGGGATTCATAGTGCCAAGTCCATGTTTTTTTTATACCATAGTTATGCTGATTTATTTTTAGGTTTTCAGAAATTGTATGATCTGTAGTTATGTTCCACGGTAAGAGAGAAATGGAGATCATCCATACCTAGTGCGTTTGCAAGCTTATAGTTAAGTAAAACTCCTAAATAGTACTAGGAAGCCAGATTGAGATGAAGAAGAGATTCCTTTTTGATGTTAAATTTAATTATTTTTTATTGTTTATAGCTTAATTAAGCAAGACAATGTTTTGTCACAGCGTCTGTAGCAGAGTCAGTAATAATGGGAGTGTGTCTATAAGATATTTATTAGCCTAGGAAGCCAAATAGTGTGTTGCTCACAACTGCCTTAAGCCCTGCAAGGACTAGAACAGGATGAAAGAATCATCCTTTTTATCCAGAGGGCTGGGTATTCTTCCTCAACTGTACATTGAGAACATTTGGTTAATCAGACAGATATTATCAGACCGGACAAGAGATGCTAGGAGGATTTATTAATGCATTTGCTTTTAATTCTACTGCCTCTTTGATTTCAAAAGGCTCTCCAGTTTAATACCCAAAACTCTGTGGACACTCTGCAAAGCAGAAAAGGAAATGTCAGAGATGAGATGTCATGTTTAGAAACTTATTGCCATAATGCATGAGGCAATTCAGTCCTTACCCTCCTATAAATAGAGAAGAGTGTCTTGACTGTAAATGGGATTGAAAGATGGGATTTTAGCATTCTCTGCTCTTCATAGGAAGATCCTTACTCTTAGGCATTCCTTGCAAATACATTCAATTTCTTAGGTTGAAATAATCATAAAATTTCTTAGATTGAAAAGGACCCCTGAGACCATTTAATGCAACTCTATTGATCAGTACAGTGTCAACTAGAATAGGCTGCTGAATACAATGTCCAGATGGGTTTCAAATATCTCCAAAGATGGAAACATTACATCCCCTATGGACATCCTCTTCCAGTATGTGTCCACCCTCGCAGTAAAATGGCAACTACTTCAGATGAAACTATCTACCTTTTTATATTGTCAGCCACTCATGTTTGCTTTAATATATAGCTCTTGCTAGCTTATTCCAATGCATTTGTTATCTTTGTGATTATTTGTAGTGTTTGACCCTGGATAAATTTGAAGGTTATCATGATGAAATCCAGCTGACTCATCAAGCCCTTCATTTACTAGAGGAAAACAAATTCTGGGCTGGTGTGGTTTTTCCAGATATAGACCCTACAAGAAAAAGTCTTCCACCACATGTGAAATACAAGATTCGGATGGACATAGATGCAGTGGAGAAAACAAATAAAATCAAAGATAGGTAGGTGATGGTTCCTTCTTGGTTATTTCTGGTTATCACATGAGTATAAGCAATACAAGGACTTTAGAACCTGCCCTGGAAACATGCATAAAATTCAATTGTATTCCCCAGTATTGAGTATGTAATGCAGAGCAGAATCCATCTCTACTTACCAGGTTCTAACACAAGTTGTATATCACTCATGTGACCATCAGACCAGGTAATGAGTGGGTGCATGGATAGATGGCAAATGGAATGACTGTGTTCAGAATCTGTTCATTAATCTGCTTCAGTATGTTAACTGTCTCTATTACAGAGAAAAGTGAACAAAGTAGACTCACATGAATTGTGATCCATCTCTCCTCCACTAGAACAGCAGAACTTCTCTACTGTATCTCCTCAAATACCCCCACATAGAGGTCTGACGACTGAAATCTAACTGTTTCAGCTTAACGTCTAAGGATAGTGTGTTACAAATAGTTATTTCTATTCTAAAACAATTACTCTGCAACATGATGAATTTATGCACATTTTTGTGAAAAATTACTATTCTGTGTAAGTATAGAGAAAATTAAAGGAAACAAAAGAATGTTCTAGGTTACAAACTTTGTCAGTCAGTGTGGTCTGACAGACCAAACTCTGGAAAAGGCAACTATGAGCAATGCCCCTACAACTTCAGTAGCTAAGATTTTTTCCCCCCCCTTTTTTTTTTCCTCCTTAAAGTGACTGTTTACCCAAATGATTTCCATGTGAAATTTTTTTAAGGTATTGGGATCCTGGTCCAAGAGCTGATCCTGTGGATGATTTCCGTTATATCTGGGGAGGCTTTGCATATCTCCAAGATATGATTGAACATGGGATTATAAAGACACAGACCAACACTGAAGTGGCAGTAGGAATTTATCTTCAGCAAATGCCATATCCATGTTTTGTGGATGATGTGTGAGTAAGAGCAGTTTATTGCTTCAGTTCTGATAGCTACTTGATGTGATGGACACTGTAAGACTCCCAAGCATCAGCTCTAACTCTAGTCCTAAGGCATATATGCAAGAACAATAACTGAGACATAACTGAATGTATTCATTCTTTTCCATATCCCTCCATAACCCAGACTCTAAAAGCCACCTTTGCCAAGTTTCTACCCCCAGACCCAGTCCTGGACTTTGCATCCAGGCAACCAGTATTCAGACCAAAAATAAACAAAAACCACAGCAAGGATAAATAACTAATCAATTTTGGGTTTTGTTTGCTTTGTTTCAAGGCTTATGTTTCCAGACAATAGTAATAACCTAACCTAATCTTTCACACTGTTTACAGCTGAGAACTCATTGTCAACAAAATACCCAAATAAAATGCTTTGGTACCTAAAGAAGTCAGTCCTGATCTATCCCTGTGTATTAAACAGGATCCAACAAAAACATTACTTTTCTGAAAGTTTTTAACTAACTCTAAAAACTGAACAGCACCTGCAGCAAAACTAAATGCAAAGCACTGATCTGTGTTAGAACCAACAATGCCTCCTTCAGTTACTCATATAGGATTCCCTCTAGCGTAGCAAGCCTATTCTCCTAATTATATCTCTAAAACCTACCTTTATACCAAAAGAACTATTTTCTAAAGAAAAACTGAACAAATAATACAAGCTGTGGTAGAACTTGTACCTGTCTTTCTATCTCTGTAAGTTCTGAAGAATACAGCAACCCAGTCTCATCAAGTGTACAATCAAACCCTAGCCCTAGACATATATTTAGATACAACAGCTCCCACAGCTACAGCTTTTTGGTGCTTAAAGACATCCAGCTCTCTACAGGTCTTGCAGAATCTCAAGACAAATTAGGATCTTGAAACTTTTTCTTACAGAACCCTAATCCCTGAATGTTTTTCCATTTGTAGCTACATAAAGAGTATTTGCAATAAAGCTGGATGTGCACTGTCAGTTTCTGCTGACATCAGCCCTTTTCATTCACATGTATATGATACAGTTTTTAGCAATTACTTGATCTTATCTAGCTTTCTTTTCCTTAATTTCACTCCATTGATTTTTGTGTAGAATGACTGCTTTTGTCTTAAATATCACATAAATCAAATTCCAGGAATTTCTTTTCCAGAAGGAGAAAGATATTTTTTGCTCAGAGAGTGAGAAAGTGAGCCTCTTGGGTGCAGAGGGTCCTCAGAGGGGCTGTGGTTGCTATAACCTTCCAGTTAGCACTGCCTGAACATTTGCTCTAGATGATGTGGTGTGTGCTTTTCTGATTAGTGTGCCTGTTCCAATGTTGCTCTCTACTACTGCAGTCTTATTATAAATCTCACTCAAAAAAAGAAAACACAAAAAAACCCCTTGTTACAGAAATCATTTTACGATTCATTCAATGTGTTTCTTTGCAGGCAATTCTAGTAGTCTGCAGATTGCAGACAGGTTATTTGACCTATCATTACCTGCTGGCCTGACAGATAGTTGCCCTGGCAAGCCTGATGTTTACTTCCTCTTTTCTGAGAATACTGTAGTACAGAATCTTCATTTATGCAAAAACTCTCTGAAGCCTACAGCAGCCACAGACATATCAGAGCTGATATGCAAACCCTGTGTTGATCTCTGTAGAGAGCTTGCTTAAGTGAAGCAAATGTATGCCTGTGGTGAAAGTGCATGTTGCACTATGCATAGTCTAGTTTTAGACTGAGAATTTCCAGTCCCTTGTTTAATAACTGCATTCTTTCCCACTCTTTCCCTTTCTGTTCTTGCTTTTCATCTTAATATTTGTCTGTTAAATTTTATTCATCTCTCTTTTCTTGCTTTTTGTAGCTTTATGATAACCTTAAACCGCTCCTTTCCCATCTTCATGGTGCTAGCTTGGATATATTCTGTTTCCATGACTGTGAAGAGTATAGTGCTGGAGAAGGAAATGCGTCTAAAGGAGGCTATGAAGAACAGAGGTGTCACTAATGGGGTGATTTGGTGCACTTGGTTCCTAGACAGCTTCTTCATGATGGCTGTGAGCACATTCCTCCTCACAGTGCTGATTATGGTAAGAATTATCACATTAAAAAACACATTAAAAACTCTCCCTTTTTGAACTGTTGATACTAGTTTGCTGTTAGGAAGGTATAGTAGCCATTCATAGAGAGATGGGAGCAGCTGGTGACTTGTTTTGAGCACAGCAAGCAGGAAGCACATTCTTGTAAGCAGTCCTCAATACAGGGCAAGCAGTTAGCAGAGATGGAAAGTGAAATTCAACAGAAAGATTTATTGTGAGACCCCTCACAAAACAATGCATCTAATTAATTACTCCATATATTGTTTTCCCATAGACAAAGTTCCTAATAAATAATCGTTTTTGCTTTATGTAGAAGGAATTATAATATGAGAAATCTTAATCTTGAAATTTGTTGCATGTGATTCATTTATAATATTCAGTGCTTGTCTGCTTAGAAACTATGGCACTAATGTGATGGAAAACGATGAAACAGCTACGTCATTTCCCTCTCTGGCTGAATTGCTTCGACTTCTGTAGTGTTTCAGAACAGGTTGGATCTCATCTTTAAGGCCCACCTCCTACCTCTTTTACTTCCTGGCTGCTGTATTTAGTTAGATACATCAGTAACATTTTGATTGGCAGGAGTGGCTTTGTATCTATTCTAATGTGGAAAACTGATATAGGTATAAATTCATAGTAGAAATTCAACGTTTTGTATCTTAATCAAGCTGCCCTGAAGATGTGTTGTTGCACTTTGCAATTTCATTAGATCTATCCATTGGATAGATAGAGGAACCTTCTTTCATTCCTTTCATTTGCTATTCTGGTTTAATTAAAAATGAGAATGTAGTTAATATCAGAGAGGAATGTGGTTACAATTACAATTCACTTTGCTTCCTGAATTTCACTGTGCCATCATGAGACAGATTTGTAAATACATTCTTACGAGAGATTGCATCATTGCATCTTTGTTGATAAATAAATCAGTCTCACAGGCCCACAATGAAGAAAAGTCAAAAGCTATCTTGTGGGTTACTTAGTACACAAGGAGCTCTGAGAAACTGCAGTTGTTTTCCTCAGCAGTGATAGCCTTCTGGAATTAGAATATACTTTATGCTCCGGAAGTAGTGCTTTATAATTTTCCTGTTGTATCTTCTTCAGATGCATTTTTTTCAGGCTTTCTTAGATAATCTTTCCTGCACATTGAACAAATGAACTGGGGAGAAGATATGAGATTGGCGAAAAAATTCTTAAGACAGTTCAGATGATTTCATTTAAAATAAGAGAATTTCCACACGGACACATCTTGCTTGGAATCATTTACATATTAAGACAAGGACAGAATGTGTTTTCAGTCAGCTGCAGTCTTAATTCAGTCATTGAATACAAGTACGAACTTCACAGTCTGAGGTTTGACCTGAAGTCACAATCCAAAAGCAAGGATAAATTTAGATGAAGGATTTTTGTTGTTATTGTAATGACCTCAAGTGTTGAATCATTACTGGCTAGAAGAGTTCAAAAAAAAAAAAAAAAGTGATTGCTCATTACAGGTTATGTCTCATTAGGGACATATTCTAGTAGTTCAGAACATGGGTAGCACTCTAAAATTAATCTGTTTTCCTTTTGCTTACAGCATGGCCAGGTCCTGCATTATAGCAGTCCTCTTCTCTTCTTCCTATTCCTACTGACATTCACTACAGCCACCATAATGCAATGTTTCCTGTTCAGCACCTTTTTCTCCAAAGCAAATCTGGCAGCTGCCTGCAGTGGTGTCCTGTACTTCACCTTGTACCTGCCTCACATTGTCTGCTTTGTCTGGCAAGATCGCATCACTGTTAATCTGAAGATCCTAGCAGTAAGCCTTTCACTCATATAGTATCTGTGGGTTCAAATTTTAGTTGTTCTGCTCACTATGTGTAAGTAACAAAGCACTGCATACCTCATCCTCTCAGCTTTTTCATTCATGGGAACAGATGCTTCTAGACCTCTCTCAAATAACTAAAGACTGGACGAGAATAGGCTTTTTTAGCAGGCCTAGTGACCAAGAAGTAACTTTATGGCTTTTAGAAAATTTAATAAAAATTATTTTACTTTCTGAATGTTAGGAAATCAGCACAGTTCAAAACGTTTTGAATAATTCCTATAATTCAAAGCAATTTTCACTTCTGGCATGTTTAATAAATAAAAAGGCAATAACCCGAAGGGCTTGTCTTTTTCATGAGCTCTAATCCAGTTGCAGAGTAATATAAGGGGGAGAAGAACTCATGTTCACATTGTTCTTTACATGAACTTAGAGGTTGGATTTGAAAACAGACATCAAAGCTTTGGCAAATATCTTGCTGTGAAGCTGGAAACTTTACTTTTCTATAAAACAAAACTGTGAGCATGCAGAATTATTCAGATTGATTTTCTTTGGCACAACGATTCAGAAAGAGGGAAAGGGGAACTAAACGCAGTCTCCCCATCTCTGCAGAGAATTTTAAAAGCTTAGGTAAGAAATGTATTGACTTCTACTCTTAGGTTAGGAAATCTATATAGATGGAGTGCATACCATTTTAAGTTCTACAAATAGAAGTAATACAATGCAAAACAATTCTGTCATTAAGTCAGGAACTGAGTTAAGTTGGCCCATGACAAGTTCCGATTTGAGAAGAAATTCTGAAATTTACACACAATCTGAGCATAAAGATAAATCTCTTCTCACCAAAAAGCGAAGGATGTCAGAACCAAGAAAGGATATTTTCAACTGGAAGCAGCGAATGCTTTTTTCTGTTCCTTACGTGCTTGGTCATCTTATATTTGTCCTTCAAAGACTGGCCTCTGAAGAACAGCTAATTACAATGAATACAGGAAGTCTGTGCATGTGGATGCGTGTCTGAAAAATATTTTTTTTAGGACAAGTAAAATAATTGAGCAATGAGTGATAGTTGAAAACCAATCATTATTCTGAGCATCTGGTGTGCTTTGTCTTGTTCCTGACACTGGACTTATCTCATACACCCAGGCAGTTTATTTCTTCAGTATAGACAAAATGTATATGTCAGATTTTCTGAGTGGAGACATACACATAAAAAATCTTTAAAAGATCTATTACTTAAGAAAGGTTGACTTCAATCTGTTAGAGCTAATCATGGCTAGGAATTGCCACCATTCAGGTGATCATCATAATCAGGGGATGAGACGTTCCAGTCTGATAATAAAGTGAAAACATTTTTTTTCTTACTATTTTTACTATTTTTATGCAGTATTAAGTTTTGAGGTCTAGTTCCTAAAGGTCTTCTCTTTTTATGCTTGTGTTTAAAAGATGTCTCTCTGACTGAATTAATGTCATTTTTTCTTTATTCCAGAGTTTGCTTTCTCAAGTAGCTTTTGGTTTTGGTACAGAATATTTGTCACGCTATGAAGAGCAAGGTCTTGGCCTACAGTGGGGTAACATCAGAACTAGTCCCTTGGAAGGAGACGAATATAGTTTTCTGTTCTCCATTGAAATGATGCTTTTTGATGCTTTTCTTTATGGAATACTTTCTTGGTACCTTGATCACGTTTTCCCAGGTATAACAGTTTCTTATTCATATAAAATAGTGGTAGTTGTAAATTATATTAATCTAATCAGTTTCTGAGCATTTCCCTTTCAGAAACAGAGTATTAGACACTCTAGACCATAAGTCTTACCCATTATGGCCCCACTGATTTATTAAGAGCTTCTCCTTTTTTCTCTTTTTTCTTTCTCCCGTTTTGCTCCTGATATGGAGGAAAGAAGAAAGATGGTGAAAGTTCTGTCTCTGTGCTAAAATTTAAATAGAAATTAAATAAACAAAAATATCTTCAAAGTCAATTTATGTGCATATTTCCCTCTTGAGAAGTTCTAACCATTCCTAATGAGACTTTATCATCCTCACCCAAACATTTTAAAAATACCAAAATAATGACATTAGTTCATAAATATACTGGCCATAAATAACTGGTTATAAATATAATGGTCACGTTAGGCCAATCCTTTCTAAAGGATGGTACTATTTTCTGCAAGGTACTGGTTCCTAGACAGCTGTGGAAGTTTCTTCATGGATTTTTTTCTTAATGAGCATCCCGGTTCTAGTTGCAAATTCACAAAAGGACCTTCTTGGTTATCAACAACAAAGTTTAGCGAATTTCTCTATGAGAAAATTGTTTATCTTTGTAGCTTAAGTCTTTCCTCTAACTGAGTATTATTACACAACAATAAATGCAGACTGTCATGCTATGCAAGTGAGCAAGCTTTATTTTCATTAACTTTCTGCTCTGCATGTGAACTGCAGTTCCAGAATGTGTTTCTTGGCAGGTGACTATCTCCAAGGCACTCTTTTCTTTGATTGTGTGGTTACTCAGACTTGGAGGTCTTGCAGATTTTCTAGCTGTGAATAAAAATAATTGATGGCTACAGTAAGACAGTGCTTGTCTGAGCACATCACTTAGAATACTTAATCCAAATCAGGAAAGGTATAGATTTTTTTAAATTGCTGTATCTGTATCTTTTGCTTCAGATTAAAATATGGTCCTAATCTTGCTATTTTTGTGTCCCTTCCTAAGTGAGCTATGCTACATCAAATTAATACCTTTTTGAATTTTAACAGACAGGTCCTCCCAAAGAAGTTTAATGCAATTTATTATTTATCTTTTTATTTTCAAAGCTAATATGGAGTAACTTTCCTAAAAGTCCTTTTTTTGGACAAGCCTGCGTTGCAAATCTGGTGTTTGTTTTTTTTTTTCTTTAAGTATGCATAATGTACTATTTCCATGAACACAGCAAAACTTAAACAGCAAGAGGAAGTTTCTTTGCTTGCTTTTCCAAGTATATCTTTTTCTGACAGCACTTGACACAAAAGCAGTATTTCTCTGCATTTCTACCCAGTTGCTTCAGTTCCTCCCAGTATTTGTTTTTAGTATCACCTCATCTTTCTTTCCTGTGTTTCTCTGATGTTTTGCTTAGTATTTCTCTCTTATAAACATGTAGCCCTTCCAAATCCATGCTATAGTTGACTGTGTGAGTTCCCTGGATAATCGTATGAATCATATGAATCAGCTCCTGCTCAAGTTTTTTTCTGCAGATGATCACCTGTTGACAATCTAGTCCTTTGGCTATTTAAGCATTCTGCTTCATAATGGAGTTCACTTGGCTTTTTGAGAAGCAGTTGTTTTTGTCACCATCTTCAAAAGGATATAATTACAGTCTGTAACAAGTGCAAGGCAAACTATTTATGAATGCAGATGAGGTATTTGTGTGTAGTAATGGGAGCACAATTGGTTGCCTGACATAAAGGCTATTTTTTATGTCAGAAAAAAATACAGATGCTTTCATAAACAGCTTTTCAGTACAGAAAAACTGACCACCTATTAATGAACATCAAATATTCTAATTGCTTATTTTAAATAAGTAACACAAGATTAATAACATGTAGGTTCACAAGCATGCTTATTTTTAAATACAGCAGCTCAGATCCCTATATTCTATGTATCAGTAAGATCCAAGAACATGGTGTTGATTGGCACTAACTCTAGTCTGGTCCTACATGTACTGATAAAGTTACTGTACTTTTTTTTTTTCAAGCTTTTGACTGAAAAAGTCCATTTCTGTTTAAAAAAAAAGGTTTACTTAGTTGGCATTTTTTCCCAGAAGGCTGTGTGCTAAAAGACTGGCTAGAGTCTCCTTTCTCACTGACAGTTTTGAATTAAGGCCCACTGTAATAAATGGAAGTATGGTGAGATTTTTGCTCATGTCAGCTCTTGAGTGTTGGGGGGAAATTAAAAGAAAATGACTGAGGCTGGGATCCCACCTAAAGTAATCAGGATGTGTCTTGACAACTGCTGCCAGGTTGGCAAGGTTTCAAATTGTCCTCAGGTAGAGAATAGCTTTGTTCTGTAACTAAACCACATTTTATTTAATGAAATATAGGGCTAATCAGATCACATGTTTTCTGAATTCTTTACTCCTGTTCAAAAAAAAAAAAAAAAAAAAAAAAGAAAAAAAAAAGCAAACGAAATCTGTTCTACCAGGTAATTAGTCAGCAATTTGGCCTTCTGATATCTAATGCTATGACTACTAATGCAACTGCAGGTGTTTGTAATTAGAATTCAGATTTTGTCTAGATTAATTTGTGCTCATTGAAGAATGCGCTTATGAAGTACACATCGCCTTCTTATTTTTCTTGCAGGGGACTACGGCCTACCACAGCCTTGGTATTTCCCTTTGCAGGAGTCTTACTGGCGTGGTTCTAGAAATCCCAAAGCTGAAAAAACAGCAACAGATGATGGTGAGTTCTTTTAAAACTTTGGTATTTAGAAATAACTTGAAAACCACTAATCTGCTTAGAGGTAGCTGTACAACAACATTTCCAATACACAAATTGCAGCAAAGATTAGGGACAGCCATGTAATGGGAATCTCAGCAGGTGCCTTTGAACTTCTAGTGGCCTGCTATTATAAGGGTTGAGAGAGATGAGTCAGTATTTCACCTGAGAGCCTTTAAAGCATGGGTTAACAAGCATTATCAACCTCCCACTCTCTAACTAAAACCTTCTGAGACATTCAAGTTCTTATTGCCCAACATAGCATTTGTTAAATTAGTCAGAATGAAACAGTGATTATCTTGTTTATGCTGAGACTCCCACATCTATCTAAACCTGATTATTTCCTAATTTAAACTAATATAACTCTGTTTCCTTTTGATTTGTAAGCAAGATCAAAGCTGATGTCACCCTTGGACCAATTTGAGTGAGTCCTGAAGTCCTGCTTTTGCACTTTTTTTCTGTGCACAGATACTGACATAGTAAATAGGAACTAATGTATAAAGATGACTCATGTCCGGAAGAGGCTTGCTGAAGGTAGTATTTTGAAACCTATCTTAAATTGACAAGTAACAGTGAAATTAATCAAAATCTCAGATGAAAAAAATAATTCCTTCAGTCTTTTCATTACTATCTTTATCCTTCATAGATTCAAACTACTGTCAAGACGGTCTCATTTCAAGAGAACATTTTTAGACCAGAAGGGAGTTTGTTAATCCTATCTGTAAATACGCTGATAATACATCCATACCTCACATGTTCTGTCAGAAAAGGGGAGGCTGTAACATTGTTCTCTTTGAAGAGGCTTTGTCTTATTGTACATTCTGAGACAATGAACAAGTTTTCCTTCAGACTTTCTGTGAGGTTATTCAGAATGATGGAGGCTTGTCTAGCTCATTGTAGAGTCTGTTAACTGTTTGTGCTTTGCAACTGCTGCCCACCAGTTTAGAATATGTGTAGGAAGGAGGAGGAAAGAACTGAAGAAAGACTTGGAACATGTCATGTTTATGGATGAATGACAAACTTTTCAAAGTACAGATGTCAACCAATACATCTCATTGTCTTTCTGTGAAATTTGAACATATCCTGCACAAGAGCTCAAGTATCTAAAATATGAAGCATAGTTGCTTGCAGGGTTTTACCATTTTTCAGTTACTCAGCTTAACTTAAATTTAGTTAAAAAAAAAATTTTCTGTGTAACTTAATGACTCATAAGTTCTGTGTGTTGTTAATGTATTTCCAGTACAAGAGAGACATGATATTTTTAGGCTTGAAAATACCAAAAGATTCGGTTGCTCAGCTAAGACTACAACAGAAAAACTAGTGGCCTTTTCGTTAATGCCAGTTTTTAATATTATTTTTCTTATTGCTTAAAGAAAAGAAACATTTTGCCTAAGTAAAGCCTAGACTTTATTTTGTGGGTGATAGCTGAGCAGACCTGACAGTTCATTGATGAAAAAAAAAAAAATGGCACAGTCTTGTTGTCTCTTCTGAAGATCTCATCCTTGTTCTGTTGATGCTATCATCAGTACCTAGTAAGGTTACAAGGTAGATCCTTCTTGGATCTAGCAAGCATATGAAGGACAAAGTTATAGTAAATAAAGAACATGGATTAACTAAGAGCAAATCATGCCTAACCAATTTGTTTTTCTTCTGTGATGAAAACACTCTATTACTGAAGACAAAAAAGCATTGGATGTCATTAAACCTTTAGCAATGCCTTTAGTGTGAATTCCTGTAGCGTTCTGATAGCCAGATTAGTTAGATATAGGCTGCTTGAGTGAATAGTAAAGTGAATAGAAAATTGACTTGACTGTTGGGCCCAAAGGAGTGTGAACAGCAGTACAAAGCCTAGCTGAGAACCAGTTAGTGGCATCCTCACGGAATGACATTGGCATTGATACTGTTCAGTGTCTTCAAATTTGAGTGATGGAGAGATTGCACCCTGAGAAAGTTTGTGGAAGATACCAAGTTGAAGGAGATTGCACCCTGAGAAAGTTTGTGGAAGATACCAAGTTGGAGGAAACAGTGGAGCACAGGGCAGCTTTTTCAGAGGGACTAAAGCAGGCTGCAGAAATGTCTTTGTAGAAACCGTACAGAGTTCAACAAAGTAAATGCCTAATACTGTATCTGGGATGGAGTAACCCCATACAACAGTGCAGATTGTTCACAACCTGGCTGGCAGGTATCTTTGTAGGCAAGGTCTGGTGGACAACATGTTGAACATGAGCCATCAAGTGTGCCCTGTTGCCAAGAGGACCAACTGCATCCTCAACTTCATTAGCAATAGTGTAGTCAGTAGTTCAATGGAAATGATCATTGCAATCTAGTCAGAGTCCGTGAAAGTGTACTTGAAATACCAAGTTGTCCATTTGGGCATCCCCAGTGAAAGGGAGACACTTAGCTAATGGAGAGAGCTCAGCAAAGAGCCACCAAGTTAATTAGAACCTGCAGCATATTACAAATGAGGAGGTGCTGAGAGATCTGGATCTGCTCAGCCTTGAGAGAGAAGGATAAGAGAGAGCCAGACTTCTCAGAAGTGCCCAGCAAAAGGATGAAAGGCAATGGATGGAGTTGGAAAACAAGAATTCTGACTCAATACAAGAAAAAAAATCTTTACTGTGAAGGTACTGTCAAACACTGGAACAGCTTGCCCAAAGAGGCTGTAAAATCTCCATTCTTTGAGACAGCTAGCCTGCTCTAAGCTGGGCCAGTGTTTTATGCCCTTGGAAGCCCCTTCTGATATAAATTATTCCATGAATATCTGAGCTAGAGTTAGGGCATGCAGACATTTATAACTAAAAACTGTTCTGTCTTCCAAATAACATTGCCTTCAGTTTTCTCAAGCATGGACCATTGGAAAGATCAACTTTATCTGATGAATTCCTGTCTAGGAAGTGTATGATTCTTACCTATTTCTCTGAAGAATTATGATTCTTCAGTTCCTCAGCTTACATGAAAAGATGTAAAACTTCTCTCAACACTTATACTTTCTTTCAAGGGTAACACTAGGCATTTTCTGTATTTGTCACAGATGGTTAATATGTTGGAAAGAAAATAAGATAAGGAAATATCAGATAATGAAGATGCAAGGCTGAAAATAAAACTGAACTGGTATATCATTTGGATAATTTGAAAGTCTTCTACAAAAGTTTTGTTTCACTTCAATGGGATTTTTTCCATTTTTGGTGACTAGGTAAATTTGTTTCTGATGTCATGTATCCATTTAATAATTTTATATGGCTTTGTGTACTATAATTCCTTAAAGCAGAAAGTTATGGTGAAATTCCATAATAAAATTTAGTCCCAGACCATCTGATAATGCTAGTTGCATTCCAGGCTACTAGCTGGAATCTGTTTTGTAAACAGTTGCTTCAGGAGGTCCTTCTTACATTTTTTCATGTTTCAAGCCTGTCCCCATCAATGATTTTCTGTGACTGTTCACTTTGTAGATGCAAGATCTTAGACCAAGTTGGGAAGTCAGAAATTCTTGTACAAAAAAACATCAACTCATTCACTCTGGCCTACATCTAGTCTCTTAATCTAACTAGTAGTTTGTTTTTTGTTTAACTTTTTAATTTGTTTGTTTGTTTGTTTTTCCTCTGAGTCTCTATAAGCCTGGTAAATATTTGTATAGTTTTTCTCTTACTCTGGTGAATAATTTAGCCTGGAGCTGCATAGACAAAATATAAACGTATAAAATGTTCTACTCTTGAATTTATAATTGCAGAATTGTCAGTTTTCTTCCTTAAATGCCTTTTCCTGACTCTGAAGCAGACTTTAAGCTAGATGGCCTCAAGTACTGTGTTGATAGTTTCAGTAATGCATTGTGATGATTTATGCTCCTGCAGAGCTCAAGTTTTAGGACTACCTCCTTTTCCTCAAAATACATCTAAAGAGGAAAATTAGGTTTGGTGTATTAAATGTTGGATATTTTTTGTTTATATAGAAAAAACTTCAGAGTCAGAAGGTTGTGTGGATCAGAAGGCCATGGATGGGGAAAGAAATGAAAGCCAAACAAAGAAATCTGAAGAACCTGAAAAGCCTGAAGAAAAGAATGGCAACCAGGGGAAGAAGGATGGTAAAAACAAACAGTGTAAACACAAAAGAGAAAAAGAACTCGGCGAGCAGGGGAAGCCTAAGACAGATGTCCAGGACAAAGATGAAATGAATAGTAAGGAGAGAGAGCAATCTGAGTACTTCTCAGACACTGTACTCATTGTACTTAATAACAAAGTAGACATGGGAATGACTGGAGTCATTGCAGAAGGGAGTATGCAACTATCAAAACTAAGATTAAGAGAGTCATTCATTTTCCCAGCTACTCTCTCACTGACTTACCTACATTTGAGGTCTCTCAGAATACCTTACCCACCACCCATAGGAGAGTTTCCTTTCAAGAAATCTCTGTAATTTGTTTTTTACAATGGAAATGCAGGCTGTCTCTATAACAAGTTAGCATTCTTGCCAAGGGAAGCCTCCAAGAGGCATACAGTTACCTCCTAGGATTAAACAGAACATAACTTCAATATAAATACTTGTGTTGAGAGGAATATCATTCCCTCCTGTCTCCTTTCCCCCCGACCTTTTCTTTGCCTATCTTCAGTGTGTATTGCATCTGAGGGTAAAGGCTGGTTTCAAAGAGATTTATCTGAAGTGCTGGGTATCTGTCTATAGTCTTTTCTGATGCTGACATTAGCCACCACCTAAGAATTACTGAATGACCTGTCTTGTTTTTAAGTGCCAGTGTCTTCTTTTGTGGAGAGCCAGAGTTTTCTGCACGTGATGCTCAGAGGAATGCGTATGGGTTCTGTAGCAAAAGTAACCACTACAGACAGCTCTCCCTTGAGAAGCCAGAGATAAAAGTGGGGTCATCAGAGTTCCTCACGTAGGCACTGAGAACATGCATTCAGGATGAATAGAAACAGGACAGGACTTCAAAAGAAAAAAGGCAGGCAGAGGGCAAAGGTTACCCAGTCAATCTTCTCCTAGTACTGCCTTATCTTTGTGGTGCTGTATTCATCCACTCCCTGGTTCCAGATGCTACATGGCCACAAAGGAAGGGCTTGGCCTATCACTGTAGTCACAAAGAAGCTTTCCTCCCCTTTCAGCCAGCTATACAGGAGCTGAGAAATGGATGGAGATGCCAAGAGTAGACCTGGTATAGTCCAAGGATACTTTTCAAAATGGCTCATGATAGGGCTGGTGCTTTATATAATAGTAATGGGGTGGGAAACAGTTATAATGGCTTGACTCTGGTGCAGACCAGTACTAGCAGAAGATAACAGAGCACAGCAGAGAGTATAAATGTGTTCTAACTGCTTGACGTACTTTGAGCATAATGCAAAGCCCCCATCTGCATCCCCTACAAACGCTGCTGCCTAGTAGCAGACCTAAATTGTCCAAAATTTTTTGAGGACATAGAATCAGAACAGAGGAATGTTCTTTTCTGCTCACTACCTTTTAAGCGATGCAAAACAGTTACTGAGGGAGGTCATCAGTGTTTGCCTCAGAACTTGTCAATAAGTCCATCAGGCCCACTGAGTTAAAAGTATAGATTCCTTCAAAAAGCAGAAGAAAAAGTATTTTATAAGCATAATTTTATTTCAAATAAATCTACCCCATCTAGATGAGTTATTTCATCTGCTCCTTAGTATATACAGCTCTCTAGTGTACAGTGTATCTGGGACTTCCCCAAGCATTTTGTATAATAACAGAGTCTTAAAAAACCACTAATGGAGGTGGGGCTGGTTTCACCCAGATGATATTGGCTGCTCTCCCCACAGGCCTGCTGGGTACTGAATGATTTAAGTAAGCTGCAATTGCAAAACAAACCTTCCTGCAAAGCCTTAAGTATTCTGTGTAAACAAAAGTGGACAGGAGGGTAGGGGGGAGGGGTGTCTTTATTTAAATTTCTCAACTTCCATAATTCATATTGCCGAGGGGCTTAATTTACTTCAAAGGAAATTTGTTTTGTCTAGAAGTCGATGCAATAAAAAATCTGATGGTGCTATTTATAATAATGCATTTTTAATCCTGAGAGATAGCCATTCCATGTTCCAGTTTATGTTAGGTACTGCCTAAGTTTTGAGCTGGCCTCAGCAAGGGGGAAAATTTTACCTACCAGGATTAAAGGCAAATGTTGTTTTTTAAAAGCATCATGGTAAAAGAATGCACAGCTGGGCAGATGATTTGAATGGCAGATTTCAGCCTGGCTGGAGAGGCAACATGCTGCTTGTTTAATGTAATCTCTCGGTCTAAGTATCTGTAGACAACTGTCTTAAATAATCTTCTGCTACACAATATAAACAGAAAGCTTATTCAGCTCCACCTGATCCAGTGAGTTGACCTCTCCACAGACCGCTGTACTTCCAGGCTCCTTTTCTTCTGCCACTCATACCTGGGTGAATATGAGTAAATTGAACTGCAGTTAAGACTTTTTTTCAGTTAGATACAGGTGTGACTGGAGAATCTGGCCCTGGCACGTGATGCCATATTTTATTGGGTATTTACTGTTACCTCTGCACTTACTGGTGCGTCATTATCAAAGCAAGGATCAACACATCATTGTATTCTTTTCTCATTCTTGATTTTTTTTTCTTTTCAAGTAAATACCTTCTATGAACCTGAGCCAACAGGACTGATTCCAGGAGTATGCATTCAGAATCTGGTGAAGATTTTTGCAAACAGGCCTAAGCCAGCAGTTGATAGGATGAATATTACTTTTTATGAAGGCCAGATCACAGCCTTTCTTGGTCACAATGGAGCAGGAAAGACAACCACCATGTAAGTCCGTATTTCAAAGCAGCAAATCCCTCGCAGTGCTCTGAGTCCTGAGGAGCAGCCTTCCCTTTTCACTCTTCCCTTGTCTCACCACCCCTGCGGCTAGACTGACACATCAAGTTTTTTCCAGACAAGGAAATGCTGCCCCTAGACAAAGGGAAGGTATCTTGGACTAGCCAAAGTGCTGAGAGGAAGGCAATGAGTGAGGGACAAAAAATAGTGAAATTATAGAAAGTAAGAAGCAATTATTTCCCCTACATTCATTTTGCATGTCCAAACTCCCAGTAGGTGAAAAGGGAGAAAGGTATTCTGACTGATAAAGCTAAGGATTTGAAAGCTGCCACAGTTTGCACATTTCTGGTTTTTCTGTCTGACATTGTCAGTCATGGTTTTTTGCCAAGGTTTATAAATTCAGACCCTCTTTAGACAAAATGGTTATGTACATGCAAGATTGCACTGATATTAAAATATTCCTTTAGTTCTAGAACCCTGGAGTCCCAGGTAGCCAGACTGCAGGACTGTATTTGACAAAATAGGATTAATTGATGAACAAAGCATTTAATCAGTCTGTGATGAGTTCACCAAATGTTGGAAGAATTGAAGTATTTCAGTAAATGTTCTCTTGTTTTTTAATTTAAAAAGACCATTATTTCAAATGCATTGTAAATTGCCTTCAAAATTTTATAAATGTTTTGTAAATATTTTTTATTCTCTTGATTAAAACAAAAATGTGTTTTGCTTTGAAATTTTGGAAACAAAAAAAATCCATTATACCATCCATTTGCAACCTAATCTTCTGCCCCAATCCATCTCACAGAAAATAAGGGTGAAGGGCATGTGCCAGTCAGCATGGCTAGAGACTTTAAAATATAACTGCACCTACTAGTCTTCATTTTAGACCCATTTGTACACAGGAGTGGTGTAACATACTTAGTAAATTACTCTGAAACAGAACGATACAGTTTGGTTTATCAGAAGTTTAACACATGAGCAGATCCACAACATTCTCATTACAAGTAGGGCAAGAATATGTATGTGTATACTTCATCAGAGTTTTCTTCAGAGCTCATGATAACAAGTCATCATGCTCCATCTAGTGGAATCATGCAAGAGGTCTTCCTAATCTGGATGTGTGAGTGGATATTTCCTCATTTTTTTTCCCCAGGTCAATACTGACAGGCCTCTTCCCACCTACCTCTGGAACTGTGCTGATTGGTGGCCTGGATATTCAAACTCACATGGATTCCATTCGACAAAGACTAGGCATGTGCCCTCAGTACAACATCCTGTTTAATCAGTATGTATCATTCCATTCTAGCTTTCAGAGTAAAGGTGTATGAGTAGCTTATCACCAAAGCCTATATGGTTTCTCTTGCTGTACTGGCAGTAGATGTATCTCAGAGGTACTAACTCTTAACACACCTATAGGATAGCTGTTGCTGGTTCTCAGTAGAATTCTATTGTATCATTTAGCTGAGAACAAAGAAGGCTGCAAAGAAAATGACTGTTCTTGATATTGTTGTTTTATGCTGTAATGTAGATTGGCAGTTCAGCCTGGGGATTCATGCACTATATTTTAGGACACACTTTTTTTCCTAAAGGAGAAAAGAAGAATCTGGACCAACAGTGCAGCAGCAGGATATTTCTGTGCCCATTTTACACTACCACCCAACAATTGGCCACCTGATGATTTGCAGCCTCACTGCCACCAGTTTGTGGTCATCCCAGCAGCAGCCTTTCTTCCTCAGTGCCACTGCCCAAGTTAGCTTCCGTTTATTATGGCATATGGGTAGCTTGATGCCTGCTGTGCCTGTTCCTCCGGTAGTAGTTTCTACTTTGAAAAGGCGGAGGAAGGTCCTATGAAATCTAAGTGAAGTGTGTTGATACTAAAGAATATATATGATTCAGATATGGGGTAAAGCATCCTATCCTCCTTCAGAAAAAAAAAAGAACAAACAAACAAACCAAAAAAACCCCGCTATAGTTATTTTTTTGTTATTTGGAAAAATATCTGCTGATTTGTTTAAATTGCCTTGGTGCCTTTCTGTCTGATTTCACAGCCTTACTGTAGCAGAGCACATCTTGTTTTATTCCCAACTAAAGGGGAGATCCAGGGATGAAGCTGAGCAAGAACTGGAAATGATGCTAGAAGACATGGGCCTCACTCATAAGAGGAATGAAGAGGCTCAGAATTTGTCAGGTGCCCACCAGATTTTTTGAAGTTTCTTTTTCTGCTGTCTTTTCCTTGCCTTTGAGTGAAGAACTCAAGTATTGTGTTCCATGTTTAAGGCTGTATTTTGCCACATCACTGTGCACTGGGGTCGTCTTCACTCTCAAAGAAATTGCTTAATAGAACTACACAAATAGTAAAGCTGACACTACTTTTCCTTAAAGTTTCTGTTTCTATATATATGACAAATTCAAATATACTTAAAATTGTTCTATTTAAATGAGTACATCAGAAATAAATCCATCAATGTAAAAAAAAAAAAAATAAAAAGAGCAAAACACAATGTCTACTATTTCAAGGCAAATGAAATATTATACCACCATAGAATCACCAAGGTTGGAAAAGACCTCCAAGATCATCTAGTCCAACCATCCACCTACAACCAGTATTTCCCCACTAAACCATGTCCCTTAATATCACATCTGAACATTTCTTGAATGCAAGTAATTGGTCCCCTGGTCTACTTTTTGGGTCAATACAAATAATGCAGAATACTTCTTTAATTCTAGAAGTAAAAGTACATGTAGTATATCTGAATATACTCAATTCCAGATTCAAAAGTTGAATTGAATAAACAGTCAGGAGCTCTTACACTACTTTGTCTAGCTTGCCATTGTAAAAGTTGGCCAATTTCACATAAGAACATGAAAAATCTCAGATCTTCATCCTTGTGCTTCAGATCAGAACTAGAAAATGTAACACAGAAGTGATAAATTTTATTTTTAAAATAATTTTGAACTTCACAATAAAAATGTGACTATTGATTCAACTTTGTAGAAGCATTTCTTTTTCAGGATGGATTTTGTTTTATTTTACCAATTTGTCCCAACTCTGGAAAGCTCTGAAAGTTACATCCCTACCACCTGCATTGCTCATCTCAAATTCCTGAATGTCTCTGTCCTTTTGTAGGTGGAATGCAAAGGAAATTGTCTGTTGCCATTGCTTTTGTTGGTGAAGCAAAAGTGGTGGTCTTGGATGAGCCCACTTCTGGAGTTGATCCATATTCTAGGCGATCTATCTGGGATCTTCTGCTGAAGTACCGCTCAGGTAAGAGGTTTGTGTGAACGAACTGAGTTTTTTTATAACCTGTCACAGACACTGTAGAGATACAGTGCCTGCTTTTTTAAGCAACTATTTGTGCAGGGCATGCATGCAAATAGGGTTTTTTGAACAGATGACTGTGGGTGTTGCAAACCATGAGTACAGGCTGTGGTACAGAAAAAATCCTGCACTAATTGCCAAAAATCATGCACTGTTTTGAGTTCCTGAGAGAGTCCTTGTTCCTTCAAGGCAGAACCATTATACTCTCAACACATCACATGGATGAGGCAGACATCCTTGGAGACAGGATAGCCATCATATCCCAAGGGAAACTCTTCTGCTCAGGCTCTCCTGTATTCCTCAAGAACTGCTTTGGATCTGGCTTCTACCTCACCCTTGTTCGCAAGGTGAAGAGCACCAGAACTGGAAAGAGTATAGTAAGTATGAACTTTCCTCCTTGCATGTGTAATCTGAAAAGTTCATGTTTGTGCACTGCACCAAGGTAGAAAGAAATCAAGTGCTGCTTGAGACTGTAAAACTGACTCCCAAATAAAGAAAGCAATGGCAAAGTTCGGTAACACCTCATGAAACCATATGGCTGCATGAGAATATCTGCAATAATATTATCTGATTTTATAAATATAAATTCAGCAAGGCAAGCTAAATGGACATGAAGCCTTCAGTGGTCTGTAGTTCACTTTCTTCAATTATGCATGTTAAAGAATTTACCTGTCAAGTTGCCTCTGTGCATATACTGGTCTTTCTGCCTGAAGTACACTGATTGTAAACATGGTGTTCTGTTGGAACTAACTCAAATATCAGGCAAGTAGAACTTTAATTCATAGTTAATCAGCTTTTTACAGCTTGAGAATTATGGATGTGGATTTTTTCTGCTGTTGGTAGCACTTTCAGTCTTAATACCAACATGATCTGTATACTTACGGCCACTGTTCTTTGCATTTCCTCAGGCATTTGCATGTAATTTAGAACTGACGGACAAAACTTTTTACAGGATTTATGTTGTCTGTATTGCTTAATCCAGTGCTCAAATGACTTTCAGTGCAATATGTTCCAGATGGCATACTTTTCACTGACTCAAACTGGTCAACCCTTACATCTTATTTGCATGTATCTGAAGAATTTTCATCTTTCCTTCTGTTGCTTGTTCGTGCTAGTCACTTTGTAGCTGTGGATCTCAGTGCTCCTGCTCCTGTTCCAGCTGCGCACACAACGACAAAGAAGGAACTCAAGAGCAGGAACTAGGTGGTAAGAAGTGGGATGGTTTAGCATTCTGGCACGTTGCAATGTCTCCCATTGTGCTGCAGTCTCACCGTACAGATCATTGCTGCTGAGATCCAATTTTCCAGCACTAGTCTAACATTTGTATTTAGTTGTAACAGTCAATAAAATTTCTTCATGCTTTTGCATACCATTGTCCCTGTTTGAGAGAGATAGAGAAATATATAGTCTCAGACACAGCTGCTGAACTGAAAGTTTGTATGCTTTGAAAGTATAGACTGAATTTACAACAACTCTGCACCAAAATATGTCATTTGACAATGAAAACTGAAGCATGTCTAGAGCAAAGAAAAGTGTTTTATCAGAAAAAGTCAATTTCACCTTTTTATGTCAAAGAAATTAAGTAGATATTCCTGAAGGTCTTGTTGTGTTTTACTACAGACCTGAATTAGTTTCCTGCTAGATTGTTCTTGAACCATAATTAGCCACATGGCCCAGTCAGTCTAGTACAGAATTAACTGAGATATCTTTAAGTTACATCACAGAACAGTTTCTTTTTGTATAGTACAAGCAACAGCTTCTGAAGTCATGCTTAGCGTGATTCATTCTTGGAACACTGTTGACTTTTCGCAGGAGATTTGAATGAACTAGCAGAAGTAATTAATCATCATATCCCTGAAGCAAAATTAATTGAAAATATTGGTCAAGAACTCGTTTACCTTTTGCCCAATAAACACTTCAAACAGCGATCTTACGCCAGTCTCTTCAGAGAGCTGGAGGAAACACTGGATGACTTGGGACTTAGCAGTTTTGGAGTTTCAGACACACCACTTGAAGAGGTAACAAATTAAAATATTTGCTGACCTTACTCTAAGTCTCCAAAACATTTTCTGACACTGTTTCTATTCTTTTACAAGTAACCTTATCAATTCCTAAATATCCTTCCGTACCTAGTCATGTGTGCTGTGGCACACTCAGAGAATCATTAGAATGGGCAGAAGGAAGGGATCCAAGCCTGACTGTGCGTTAGTCTTGTGGAGCATAACTCATTAGCCTGAAATCTCTTTCTTTGTATCTAAGTTTGTTCACTTCTTTATTTTCTGAGATATTTCATGAGAGTAATAAGTAATACTGAAAAGGTATCACCTTTTTTTTTTTTATGGCACATTAGAAGATGGTATATTGTGTTTCAGAGATCAGGTTGATGTTCTGTTCCTAACCAGATGCGTTTGTCTGTGGCAGGTTTTCCTAAAGGTAACAGCAGAAGCTGACCCTGAAGTGCAAAAAGCAGGTATAAATCTTTGTATCAGTATTTAATAAATTTTCTTGTGGTTGGTCTGTATTCTGAATACCAAGTATTAAGAAATTATCACCAAAATACATTTGGTCAGCCAACACCTGTTTTTAGGGCTTGACATGATATATGAGAAACCAGATGAAGTTAGCAGAAATACTTTTATTTGGATTGGATGAGGACCTTAGCAATGCAAGTAAAAAAGTAACATCCAGCAACCCCCTTGTGTCAATTGCTTTTATAAGAAGTATTTTGCTGACCATTAGTCCACTAAATGTATACATGATTAACTAGTTAATCCAGCCAAGTAAGAGTGTTAACCTGTACGATGATACTAGGTTCAACCACATTGCAACAACTGTAATTAAAGCAATCTGGTGATGCGATATATACATTTGTTAAAATCTGGAGCTCAGTGAAATGTATGTGCTGTCTGCATATATGGAATTAATTATCTTCTCTGCAACTTTTCATCTGGATAACTCCTGTTATTAAGTGTATTTCTTAATGTAGGAGACACTCAAGAAAATGATTATATTCCTGGCAAAATTTCTACTGAGAACAAAACAGCTGAACAGACCCCAGTGGAAACCAATGACACTTCTCGAATGCCAGCAGGCATAGCAGGGGATCAAAATGAAGGCAAAGGGTCCCTGCAGTATAAAGGTTTTCAACTAGTACATCAGCAGTTCAAAGCACTGTTCATCAAACGGTTCCACCATGCCTCCCGCAGCTACAAGGACTTCCTAACGCAGGTATTGTCTCACTGTTGGTGTCCTTGACTGTTTTCCCAATGTTCTCAGCACTGCCTTTCCCAGCACAGAGGTGCTGCAAATATTCCCTAGCTGTTCTAATTTATAGTTCCAGCTGTTCTACCTCTCACTGTTTTTCTTTCTGCCTGTAATCTGTACTCCTCACCAAGTACATAATTTAATCCCAACCAACCCAGCATTTTCTTTTTAACACAGTACAGTTCTTTGACAACCAGAGTCTTAACTGAAATCACTGGAAATGAAATAGTGGATGGTAGCTAAATCAAATCCTGCTGTCCTGTCTTCATTTATGTATGAGTTGTATACTGTGTCACTCTACAACATATGCCTGAGTGTTATGTTTTCATGTCCCCTGCAGATTGTTCTGCCTGCTAGTTTTGTGTTGCTGTCTTTAGTGCTTACAGTCATTATTCCTCCATTTGGAGAATATCCTGCCTTAACTTTAGACCCTTGGATCTATGGACAACAGTTTACTTTCTTCAGGTATGAAAAAT
>PPHD01006115.1:0-25112 GCA_002909625.1 Bambusicola thoracicus
TTTTCAGGTTTTTTAATCCTGGAATTATTACTTTTTTATCCTGGAATTTTTTCCTTGCCCAAAGGAAAAAATTTCCCTTTCTTTCTCCCTTTCTTTCTCCCTTTCTTTCTCCCTTTCTTTCTTTTTTTTTTTTTTTTTTTTTTTTTTTTTTTTTTTGCTTGTAGTCAGTTTGCATAACAGTTGAAGGATTTAGAGTTGAATCTCATATTGGTGTAAAAAAACTTACGAAATATTTTCTGCAGTCATTAGTATTTTTTTTTAATCTTGGAGGTGCACTCGTTCTCCAAAAAGCCTACATTTTAAGTATTTGAATGCATACAAGATAGTGCAGTGGTACACATAGCACAAGATATGTATATTAGCATGCAAAGGTCCATTGACATTTAAAGATTTTTCAGCATGTTTGACCAATTTTCTAACTAATGAGATAATAGAAGAAGACTCAGTGTGGAAGTGCAACTCTAAATCCAATTTGCAAAAATTGAGGAAGTTGATTTTTACTGCTCCATCAATGAAGATAATCTGTACAAAATTCTGATGTTCTTGAAGTTTTCCTGTGGTCCCAGATGAGAAATATAAAATGCTTCAGAGGTGAAATCAGTGCAACACCATATACGGGAACAGACATATTTACAGTAGCTAGTGACAAAAATAACTTCGGTAGAAGTTTTGATGAGAGATGGAGGGTTGGAGCAGCTGAACAAATTTACAGAGATGTTTTTAAGCTTCTTTCTCCCCAAAATGCCTAGGGGTATTTTTTTTCTTTCTGTTCTGAGCAGAAGAGTCCTTCATCACTGAAAGTCCTGAGTGTTCTTCTTCCAAAAGATGAATTCTTTACAAGACCTTTGTCTTCCAGAATATGCAGCCTGGAATATACATTCTCTTCCATCTTGCAAGAATTTCCCACTTCCTGCAAGCATGTATTGCCTTCATTAAGCTGGTAATTGTAGTATCTCACAGTTTACTTGAAGCTTGAACAAAATAATAAGATAAGCTGCCTTTTAAAATTCCTGTATTCCAGAGAACTAAACAAAACTGAAAACCTAATTTATTTGTTCAGTGATTTTGTTGACCATTTTTAGTTCATGTGTGTAGTCAACCTCATTGAGAACACTTTGAAAGGTCTTCTATTTCAGTTAGTTCTGTTCTCTTTATCTCCTTTGCCTTCTTACACAGGGTGAAGGACTGCTTGCATCTTAATTCTAAGCCACTGTTGTACTCAGGTGAAAAGATTTAAAAACAAATTTGCCATGTTTTTTTCTTCTTCTTCTTTTTTTTTTTTTTTTATTTTTATTTTTCAGAACCTTTCGAGCCTGATGGCAAATTTCAACTAGCTGTGAGAGCTGGATGAAAGACAATCATGTTCCTAAAGGTTTTGTGTATATTAGTGATGCTTACACTGTAGTAACCTTGTGAGNTTCTTTTTTTTTTTTTTAATGATCCCAAGTGGGGCAGTTCAAGTAGATTCTAATGTTCCAAAAATGCATTTCCGTGGAAGGCTGGGGCCTCTTTGGTGTCTCATGTTGATAAAATACATTGGTCAGACATTCTTGAAAACGAAAGTGTCAAGTTTTGCTTAAGCTATGGCAAGATTATAGAATTCTGCTGGAATTCAGTCTAGTACAAAAAGTGAATAGAAATAGGTAAAGTACAGTGTGAAAGTGAAAACAGGTGTTTTGCTGTTTGTTTCCTTTTTGTTTGTTTTTAACTATGTGTGTTAGTAAGTAATGTTAAAATTATACACTTCAATCAGTTCTACCTTCATAATACCATTTACTTATACTTCAGCTGTCTGTGAAAAGCTTTAACTGTGAACGCTTGTTTCTTAACTGTTGTCATACAATACTACTGTGAAAATCTGATATGCAGCCAGTGGTACTATTTTAAGGACAAGATCTGTAGGTTCCGACTGAAGTGAGGCAATTCCATTTACTTACATTCCAGTGAGGTCTGACAGCTAAACACACCATCTGGTTACTAGAAAGCTAATGCAGAAAGAAACAGGTCTAAACTTGCTTCTCTGAGTTTTACATCTATGTAACATGGAATTGTTTCAACACCAAAAGAGTCTTCTAAATCTTCTCTATCCTGCTTTGCTTTGCTTACTTTATTTGTTGCATGCCATTTGTTCTTTTCCCCTTTATTTTGTATTTACTAGTGTACAATTTTTTTCAATGATTTTTATAAGATTGAGCCTTCTCAACTGAATATGCAACATATTCTAGCCGAATGTGTGTTCACATTTCACTTCATTTTCCCCTACCCTCTTATAAATTCAGTCTTCATTTCCCCATTATTTAAACTACTAGCATTATTTATCCCAGTACCTCTCTACTCAGTTTTCCTTTATCTTCCTCATTAGTGCATATTTTGTGAGTAAATACTGTTCATGGGATTACTTAACTTGTTTTATTATTTTTCTTTCCCAGAAGCAAACATGATTTCAACCAAAAGAAACATTGCCTCCCCTTCCCTTCCTTGTCCTGTTCCTTCTTTGAAATTCAGGCTTCGTTAATTTCTTGGAGCATGATTTTCAAGCACCAGTGTTGCTCTTTTCACTTCAAAGAAGGAAGGGTTGAGAGGCAGTGCCAGTAAATGGCTGGCATCTGTGGTGATCTATTATGCAGCATAATAATAATCATGACTGACTCTCTTGGTTTTGTTGAGGATGGACACCAGAAAATCTACTGTATGTTGTCTTAAGATATATCTTCATGTTGTAAAGTGCTATTGATTCTACTGTTGAATTTTATCCGAATCTAGTGAAATTTGAATTTTTCAGGCATACCAGAGATAAAAATTTCAACAAAGTGTAACTAAGCTTAGGGAATTTTTGCATTGAACATTGATTTTTTATTACTATTTTTTTTTTTTTTGGTTAATTGGTGGTCTACTTCATCTTGTTTTACATATTTACCTAATTCACTTCTGTTCATCTAAGCTTTAAGACCAGTAGTCTTTTTAGATTTTAATGGAAATTAAATGGAATCCTAAGCAGTATATTTGTTTACAGAACAAATTTCTCTGTGTCTTTTAGAAAGGCAGATATGATGCCTGCTATGTGTAGAAAGAAACTTACTCCCTAAAATTATCTCTGTATACTTTGATATTAAGCAAAAAGCTAATTACAGTATCTGGTACTTGGTGTTAAGTTTAATATTGCATCTTTCTAAAAATTGAGTCAATTTCATCTATCTTAAACCCTTTATCTGAGACATTTATGGATCTTTAAATCATACATAATACATTTCTACGAGGTATCATTGCAACTACATTAGAAATAATCGGGATCACAGCTCAAGTTTTCAAAGCAAAACTGGAATATATGTGTGTGTCATCTGCTTTATTTTGCAAATTAAGCGGCTATTTCTCGTCCTGTTTGCAGATTCCTGCACCTCATGCATAAAGTATATGTCTATGTTATTAACTTTGTTTGACAATATTTATTTTGAGTATCTGGCTGTGTAGTTGTTTTGGCTGGTTCATCCTGAATTTGGGGTTAGTACATGGGAATGCTTACACTCTAATTACATGTCAAGATACCCAAGACAGTATTTTTCAGCTTGAAAGCAGAGGTACCCTAGTCTTGGATTTTGATGTTTAATTTATTTATTCCACTTCTGTCATTAGCTGTATATTATAGCATTACTGCTTTATTCCCAAAGGATCCTTTAAGAAAATATATTTCCAATGATGGTTGGTAATCATTAATTTACATGAAATCCAAGAATAATTTTTATTTAACAAAACAAAGATAGTAAAATAAGTCTTACACTTAGCTCAGTGTCTTTGTCTTAGGTCCCAAGTGGGCTTGTTACTTGTCAGGCTTTCAGAATAAATGCTATAGCAATTCTTTTTTCTTCAGGAGTGTAAATCTGAAACTCATATTCCTCTGGGCATATTCCTTCATCTGATGTTAACAAACCCCTCTTCATTGTATTATTCTTCATACATATTGATTGAGTAGTGGCAGAGGGTGTGCTGCACTCCACTGACAGACTTTCAGAGATAAAGAAATCATTCATTATGATTACCGTGCTTTTCAACAATGTTTTTTCTCTAACTCGTAATTCTAACAAGCCTAGGTTGTAGAGCTAACAAGATGTAAATAACCAAATGAGATGTTTTTAGGAATAAATTGTACTTGTAGAGTGCTACAGTAAGACCAAGGCCATCCTCTCTGTGTTTCTGTATAATCATAAAGGAGCACAGATATCTAACAATCTTTGATCTCTTACATTCTCTTGATTCCATAAGCTGTTCAGAACAGAAAAGGAACGTTAGATCATATAAAACCACTTTCATTTTTGTCTTTTTGTAGCTGTAGCCAGTTTACTTCTGCAGGTTTAGTTACAACCTACAAACTTGCATTTCTGCATTTGACTTGGCATGATAACTGGCATGATAACATTTTATATTGCTCTGACTGGGAGAGGCTTTCTTGTCTCCATGGGAGTAAGCATGGTACGGAAACACATGCAAAAAATAACATCAGAATTCTATGTCTGTGACATGGAAAATATAGAGTGGGAGGCAGTAAAAATGAAATCTGTTCAAGAGAAATAAACAAAATTAGTAATTAAGACTACTAAGATCTATAGAGTACATGTAAGTGCAGTGAAAACAGAACATACATCTGTCTTAATTTTAACAGAAAATTAAATGTGATATAAAACATTGTTTTGAATAAATTGCTTGAAGAGGAGAAAGAAATATATGAGTTTAAGTATTATATGAACCAGACGACTCTCCAATTCTTGTGACTTCTGTTGATGAATACCTTACACTTTAAAGTTTCTGGGCCACATTCAACCTTTTGTTAGAAAAGAAAGACCTCCACAGAGCTGTGCAAGTTATAAATATACCTTGAGGCTAAATTTGGTCCCCTGTTGAAGAAATTACATGCCGACTGTTAAGGTAGCCCACCAGTATTTCACAACAGACTGAAAATGGTTGTACCTCCAAAGGGCGAAATTGCTATAGAAACCCTACTTTAAAAAATAGATGTGATTACTCACTTATAAAAATGGTAGAGGAGTTCATTTGGCTTTTAGTTTAAGCACGAAGTATGTCTCTGCACTTTACTAGGCTGCTAATCATCCCCTATGTGGGGGGAGATTCAGTGTATCCAGCTCCTCAAACCACTTAGCTATTACACTGCATAAATCTACAGCAATAAGACCATTTTACAATTTCTATTTCTAAAGTTTCTCTTAGAATCATTCTGATACAATTACTGTTGATGAATTTCCAGTCAGAAATGGGTCATTTAAGAAATTATTCCTAGCATATGGCAACCTCAACCACTGAACGTGTCTCATCTCAACTTAATGTTAAATACAAGAAGAGTGATGCCTCACACCATGTTTTGAACTGGCTGTTTCTGCTGGGTTTACTGAGCTAGCCTGATCTTTGAACTATGCTGGAATTACTTCACTGTTACTCTTTCTCACTCTCTCTGATAAGGTTAAGCAAGGTCAACCCAGAGTAGCCTGGTTTTCTTCCCTCGGTTCTTTCATCAGTCATAGCTCAAAATCACCTCTACGCTACAGTTAAATCTGATTTTTCTTGAGTTGGTGCTGTTTGCAGTTTCTTCTGATTCCTGCTGAAACTGCATGTATATATTTTTGTAGTTATAATGTGTAATTACTCAAATTGAGTTTTGTCAGCCTACACGTAGCCAAAGTCATGAGAATGTGTTAATTGAGTGCTAATAACCAGATCTCAGTTTTATACCACTCATAAGAATGGTAGCTTCATTAGAGTTGGCTTCTAAAATGATTTTATGCATTTCAGTGCTGGACAGAAGAGTTTGAGAGTATCCTCTGCTATATCACCATCAGCAAGACTGTCTGTGAAAATTCCTTGTTCTGGAGGGGGTCTTCTCTCACTCTCTCTCTTTCTCTTTCTTGTTCACAACACATCTCTTGAAATCACAGGACAAAGCGTTACTGCTGTGGCTACAGTACACCAAAAGTCATATGAAACTTGATATATTTAGTTGATATAAAAGGTAAGCAATGTAGATTCAAGAATAGTTTCAGTAGTTTTTATTCACTTTTGATTAGCAGACAAGATTTAAGTTAGTACAATTTTGGGGGGATATGTAATGATTTTCACACATATGCTAGAATGTCTAACCAGGGCAAGCTGCGTTTTTACCAAGTCTGTGCAAATAGCACCTGGATCAGACAAGTAGATACACTGGGGAGATCTAACAGGAGTAGTTTGGAATGTTTCGGGAAAGAAACATATCCAAGGCTCTGTGCTACTAAGGCCTCTGCTCATCTGAGATGAAGCTTCAACCTTTCTTGAATATTAGTAACATAGGTGAGAAAATTATTAGAAGAAATTTAAAAAATGATGCAAATCGAGGAAGTCCTCTAAAATAAAGAACTCAGTAGAAAATTTCTACTGACTAAAATGATGGAAAACTGCACTGAAACAATGTGCAGATATCATCTGAGAGACAAAACGGTAACAACATTTAGAGAGAAATGTAGTTTCTGGATGATGAAAAATGCTTCTAATAGTAAGTTCTGCTTTAATCTTTATGAAATTTTACAATAACCAAGTCGTTACATGGGTAGAAGTCAGTTTACCAGGATGGTACTACAGTTTAGCATTAAACTTAGATAGAAACTGCAGCATTCATTTTGACACGAGTTCACTAACACCAGCTTTGCGTTGAGGGTTACCAAGACAAAAAACACTGCCAGCCTCTTGGAGAAAAAAAAAAGTCTAAGGCCTTTCACAGTAAAATGAATAATGAAAATGATGTTATTAAATGGCAAAATAATTATTTAACGGAATAAATTGTTGGGAAAAAAAACGGGATTGAAAATGTCATGAAAATTTTGCAATAATGAGTAGAACACAGAGAATGTCTGTATGATCCTCTTTTGATAATTTTTTTCATATGGAAATAATTGCGTGGTTGGGCTTTATTTTCTGTCAGTTTCCCGTCCCAAACACAGGTGAGTTAAAACTGCTACTGCAAGGGAGAGTGTCCTTATATCCTAATATTTCTGAGGATGTGTGTTTGCTTCCATGTGGATCACCTGTCTCCTTTCCCAGGTGCATTTAGAGAAATAAGATTCACTGTTAAAGAAGCATATGCACTTTCTTGTATCTGCAGTACTTTCCCTCATTTTCATCATGTTTGTTCTCAGTGATTGCTTTCCCACTGTATTTTAATAATCTCCCTTATGTATTCTTGTCATATTTCCAGACCTAAGTCCTCTGCTAAACAGGCCTCCTCAGTCACATAAATTTAAAAGGAGTGGAGCAGCCTCCAGTAAAAAATGTACAATGATTAACTGAACTTCAGATATGTTACAGCAGATTGGTCCTTGAGTTAAAACTGGAACAACAGGGAACGTATTATCTCATTACGAGGTTCTGTAGTTTATGGCAGAGCCTGTTTTGCAAACATGCGATTGTAATGCTCTCCAATCTTTTCCTTTTCCAGCTTCCCACATATCTGAAAAAACAAAGGGCTACTCTAAGGCATAATTATTCTGCTTTTGTCTTTTGTCTGTGTTACTTTTTGTTTTATTATTTTATTTGAGTTTAGAACATTCATTTCATTTTCAAAGCAGTGTAACTTCTCTATGAACTAAATGATACAAACTGCAAATCTCTGTGTGTAATTAAAATGTGATTTTAGCAGTAAGATTGGACATGGGAGTCTCTTTGTCCTATTTGGATGTGCAAGCCATGGAAGTATGGAGGTAAATCTGCAGGTTTTATTTATTTGGGAAGATCAGTTTCTTTTATACAGTGTAAATTCAGTGTAACATGTATAACTTACTTACATGTGGCTCTTTAATCAAATTCTTAATGTGTCCCCTGCAAAATTTGCTTCAGGTTCACTGAGCATATGGCTCATTTGTGTCTTGTACTTACTGCCTCAGGAGAGATAAAGAGAGGCAGCCTAGGAGATCGAATGTCAGAAGCAGATTATTCATGAGCTTTCATCCAGCCTGATTTTACTGGTGGAGCTGAGAATATGGCAGAGAAACACCTACATGCATCCACCCTGTTGCCATCGCTGTCAGTCTTGCCCTTAGCTGCCAGGGCAGGGGGAGGTGGGAGCAGCCGTGCCTTCCCCTTGACTGAGCTCTGTACCTGGTATCATGGGATTTCTGACTGTGGGAGAAGCAGGTGCTTCTGTTTACATCGAGATGATGGCCGCTGATGGTTCAGAGTAGTCAGCTGCTAAACAGAGCACATGCACAAATGCATACATATTTACTCCAGAAATAAGAATATTCTTGCTTTGTAGAACAGGTGAATATAGCTAGGTACTGCACCAACTCGTGTTCATGTAGTGTATAAGACTTTCTTAGCCCATGACAAGTAAATAATTGTTAGCAGTTATTTATATTATGCTATATGAAAGCTTCTTAAAAATGTCTCTTCCTTGTTCTGGTATTAAATAATGTATAAATCAGTATTTCAAAAGCAACTTGTGACTTGGGTGACCTTCACTTCTTTGGCCAAGGTCGCAAAAGGGATCTCACCGTTTAGAATTACTTGTTGAGTACACATGCCTGAACACACACAGCCATCCCTTCATATCCAGGAAAAAGAGGGCTTTTCGTAAGCCTACTCATCCAGGGACTGCAATGATATGAAATCAGTTTGAATTACATTAGCAATGTTTTAACTGGACACTAGTGAAAATTACAAGCAGGTTCTCAAAGCACTTTTTTGAACTGTAGATCTGATACTGTGGCTCTTAACCCAGTAAGCTTTATTTAATGAATCAGCATTAAAGATGTAGCCAACACTGATGGAGAAATCCCTTGGGGCTCATAAACTTAATGACAACTACCTGGCAACTAGTGCCAAAGTAAGTCTGAACATGGGAGTACAGAATAACTCTTGATGGTAGGAGCAAAGTTCATACATAATTTCTGAAGCATTTCAGGACATGGATTGGACCAGTTTGCGCTTGCTTGCAGACTGACTTATTTTCCTTACGTGTTCATCAGTGCTCACTATTTGCTACTTCTCTATTATCATCACTGTCATCACCATCATCGTGCTTGTTCTTTAGTGTATATTCAACTTCAAAGTTGTACTGATAAAGTGATTGTGATCTCCTGTGTGATTCTGGCCTATGAAATACTGAACAATAGGAATCAGAGAAACACACTGTAATGTATGCTGCCATTCTTATTTCTAATAATTTCATCAGGGCTGTGAAAAATCCTATTTTGATTCACTCCTGTTGTGCATTTTTTTTTTTTTTCTTGAATTAAATTATCCTGGACTTACATTTTCATGGCAATTTTAGAAATAGAGGCTGGAGTTTCTGATTAAAGTCTATTTCACAGGAATATCAATACAATTGAAAAAAAATGCATGCTTGAGTTTAGCCTGAAGACATTTGGTGTTTTGAGAATAAAGACTGGTCTGTATTTTTTCACTTTCCATTTGAGTATATTCACTATTCATAAAAAATCATGTATTTTATAATACGTGTGCTCCTCTTGATCTGAGGTTTTTTCTTAAGAAAATATCAAGGCAAAGCTATTGAACAATATACTGGCTATTTTAATATTTCTGTGCTGAGCCCTGTTTACAAAAGATGTATCTTAACATGTAATTTTACTTGATTTAGAAAAATACAAACATGAGCTCTGTTTTAGCTATCACCAAAGCTATCTGTAGTATTTAATCTATTTTTGTGCTTACACTTTACCTACTGACATTAATGAAGTTAATTCTTAAAATGCAGGTTTTTGTGCCTTATTGCACTACTGTTGAGCAAAAATCTGTGTGCTTAAATGGTTAGCAGTAATTGCAGCTCAGTACTACTGCATAATAAGTTTCAAAGGATGTAAATCTTTTTCTGATTGGAATTGGTTTGAAGGCTAAAAACAAATGAGAAAAGGCAACAAAAATGTGCCATTTTCCCTTTAAAAAAACAAAACCCCAGAACACAACTCAAAGCTATTCATTATCATGTTCTGTAAATGTGGCTCACTTCATTGATGTCAACTGTTTTGTTTTGTCTTTATCTCATTTCTGTTTACATATCAAACAGTGCTAAGTGCAAGGCAGCCTTTCCTCACTAAGCTGAGTACAGCATCCTCTCACATTCATATGGCAGATCTAAAAGAAGTAAAATTGTTTGTCGTAATTTCTTATTCTGTGACTCTGAAAATGTAGCTCATGTTAGTGCCAGTTATTTTTGAGAGGTAATGTCCTGTGTTTACGTGCTCAATATCCTTTGCCTCAGAATGTTTGAAGAAATTTTGGATAACATATGTAAAACTATGAAGTCATTCATTCTCAGTCTGGTAAAAGATTCCTTAAATTCAATGTTTATTTATACCTAAGTTAAAACTTGGGATGGAGGAAGCTGCCATGGGAATAGCTATTAGAAAAATATGCCATCTTTCTGAGGAAGGTTTCACAAATATTTAAAGTGAGGACAGTAAACTGACCTAGTTTTTAGATAACAGATAGTATAAGGGGTAACATTTCATCTGGAAATAACAGGTGTCTGTGCTACTATAATTTCACCTTAGCTTAAGGTAAAAATTAACTGAGCTGGTAATGTTGAATTTTCAGTGATGACCACTATGCTTAATCAGGGTTGCTGCCCTGAGCTGGATGGGAAGGAGGGATGTGCGCTGCACAGGCTAAAGCCACATGCTTTTCACATGATTGTGCCAGGTACATGGCTCACTGGGCATCACTAATAAGGGGAAGGAAGGGATTTAGCTTGTTAATCTATGCTTCTTAATACAATGTCACATTAAATGACACCCATGACACACACATTGGTTGTGTTAGAGCTGGAACCTGATTATGAAATACTGCGTTACTCTCCTATGACGTTGATCCTCTTGAGGATTTTCTAGCAACAAAGCATCAATTAATGAAGATTTAAGACTTTGTAATAAGAACAGTCCAATTAATGCTGTCCTTGTTTTAGATATTTAAGCATAGGTAAAGATGAAAGTTAAGTTTTTGTAGCTGACTGCGTAGTGTAGCAGGGACACCTCAAATGGTAGGCAGTGCCTTGGACTCTGAAGACTAGGTCGCTATTACTACTTGTTGCCTGCAATCCATTAAACACTTCATCTCCACTTTATAGTGAACCAAAGTGCACCATAGAGTGCCAAGTTTTAACTTACAACTGTTCTTCATATTAACGTCTGTGATAATACTAAGATTGAAGTGGAATCAGTGGGATCAAACACGAGTTTAAAGTTAGTTACACATAGAAGTTTTGCTGAATTAAGAAAACATGCAGTAGTGCACTAAATTTTCCTACTTCACAGTATGTATAAACCCAGAAAGAAAGAAAAAGACCCTTTACTTCCTCCTTCTTATTCCTGTGGCCTGCAACCACTGAACATGGTTTCATGAGTGCATGATCTGTGTTTGTTCTTAGAACAAATGATGCAACGTTGTATAGAAGTTAGCACAGAAAAGAAATTTGTGCATTTAAAAGTGTCACTTTTTAATTAAGCTGTAACAAAATCCTTCACAACACCAGAATTAGACAGAACCTTCGAACAGACATATTTGAATCCATGTGGTGTAAGTGATGTGTTCTCCTCCAAGATATGAACACACTGTTAAGTATTGTCTGCTAAAGCTGAGACTTGTCAGCCAGCTCATGCAAAACAGTGACAAAACAATTCTATTTCCTGCTTGTCAGCACCATTACAAAGAGCTTAGATACCTCTGTCTGCTGGGAGAGATGTGCAGGATGTCATATTAAGGGTCAGGGTGGTATTCTGAAGCAGCCTTTATTTCTTACTTAATTTCTCTATTCCTATTTTCTTCAGCTGGACAGCACAAAAAGGGCTTGGGTAACTACTGCATCTGTTTTCACATGGATACAGCATGACATTCTAAATGGTGGATGTGCTGGATTGTGTAAATAAGTAAATGTGAAGTATCAGAATCTTTTTTATTAGCTATTTTGAGTTGGTGAGCGAACATGACAGAGTTATTTGTAAGCTGTTTTTATAAAAGAAATGAAGGATTTATAGACAAAATCCAGGATTTTTGATTCATAACATAATCTGCAATGACTTGCACTGCACAAATAATTATTGATGCTGTCCTATATTTAGTTAATGATTTGTTTGTGTTAAATATTTATTCTTAGGCACTTGCACGTAAAAATTCTTCACTCACTGATCTTGGACTCCTTTACCAAAACAAATATGCTGGGGAGTGTGGTCAGTTGTGCTAGATAAGAGCTGATATGATTTTTTTTCTCTTGGGTTAGCTACGTAGAGTGCTAGTAGTGGAGAACTGACACATTGGCAAGTGGATCAGAAGAAGAAAGGAAACCATAAACCTTATAATTCCTCACAGGAACCAGTTACACTGATATCTCACAAAAGAGCAGATTATGACATTTTCCCCTTTCACCGACTAAAGAAACATAAACAGAGCAAAACAATATTTTCCTTTACCCTTGGTTTGAAAGGGGCCTCCAGAGATCAGATCCAACTCTTTGTATCTAGACAGGATCTGCTGTGCAAACATACAGGTTCTTTGAAAATCTACTGCAGCAGCTACAGAACAGAAAATGTACTGATTCAGAAGTAAACGTCAGAACTGTTTTAGCTGTGTTCCCATTCATATTCCTGTTTCTTACCAGGAAGATGGTTTTATTATTCCTAAATCTTGGAATCTGTGATTTTCTGCCCAAGGGTGATAGTTGGAATAAGGAAAATCTCTGTAGTGACTGGTCGAATCCCATCTTTTCCCAGTTAATGCAGTGTAAAAGTTAGTATCTACATAAAGTACAATTGAACTCATTTGGCATACTTGTTTACCTAGAAGCCTAGTAACATCTGAAACAAAAATGTGTTCTTCCCTTACTGGTATTGTATGAGAAAAGATTATTATTATTATTAATTCATCTTGCTGGAATCATGAATAAATAATTTTGTGAGGAAGCTACAAGCCATTTGTTGTCTAGATATAAAATCAAGTTGAATTACCTTGAAGATCACGTTGCCAGCATGAGTTGTGACAATTATTCTGGTGCAGCTCAAATGGGATACATCTTCCTAAATTCCAGGGGTTTGTCCTGAGCCTTTCTAAATCAACTGGTGGAACTTTTCTGACTTTACCCTAATTCTATTTCTACAGCTCCTATGAAGATTAAAAAAATAGTAGCAATAAATTCCAGAGGAAGTTTTCTGTGATTTCCACTCTGTAGAAAGTAGTCCATGTCTTGAAATTTTCTGTTGATAAATTGTTAATATTAGTTTTTCTTTAACTTTATTATCTCACTTTAAAAAAAGACTATTTAGAAGTTGGCCAAATATTTATTTCTGAGGTGAAAAGACATTTTACTCCTCATAAAATAATTTTGGTACTACTACTTGTTGAGACAGTATTATATAAAATATCTTCTTTTCTTTGGGTAGACAGATAAAGTACTGACAGTGAAAAGAGCTGCTGACCTAAGCAGGGGAAATGGAGAGCACAAATCCCTGGGCTCACACGTTTAAGATTGTTTTGATTTTAGAACATCCTTTGTGTATAATTCCATTGTTTCTTAAATAAAACTAATTAGTCATCAGATACTTCAGCTGTGATATGAAAGCTGTAAGAGCAAGGTAGTTTGATTTTTGTGCTTTAGGAACTGTTAGGAGGTCAAGGTAATGCATCCAGCGTTGATCTCTCTCTCCTTTGGGGTCAAAATGATTATTTTTCTCAGGTTCAGAAATAGGTATCTTCTAAGTTCACTACGTTTCATAGAATAATTCATTTTGTCAGGGACTTCACAAGGTCCCTGAGCTTGTTTATTGAAGATGTTAGCTGTGATATGTGAAATCTTTATTACCACTAAACACATTTATTGGTCTGATTTACCAGCTGTAGTAAGATTTCAAGACGTAGAGTTAATCTTTATATTATATATTCTCTTATGCCTTGTATTGTATTCTCTTATATCAAACCTACTATACTCCAGGAAGATTTACAACAGTGTTTAGATGTGACAGCACTCAGCTTCTATCAGGAGGTCTAGCAAGCAGTTAGATGTTAACTTAAAAAAATATATATATATCATTTTCTTTCATAATTTTGGACTTTAATCAACATTTTGAAGTGACTTAGAAATACTAAGTAATGTAATCCTACCAATCTCTTAATTATTCATGACAGAATGTATTTACTTCAGGAAAGCCTTATGAAGTGTCAACCTGGCAAAACCAGACTTCCTCTTTTTCCCTAATTAGAATCCAACTTTTAACTCTACTGACAAAAGGAAATTTCTGATCAAGTGGAAGCAACCTGCTAATCCTTTTCAGACAGCTTCACTGTCAGATAGGAATTGAACCACTGTAATGAACTGCATATTTCTGTATGATAAACAACAATAATGTGTGTACATATATATATATGTGATGTAAAGAGTCTGTTCATATAGAATACTTGAACATTTTAAGTGTTGTGTTCTATGAATGCAGCATGGTTAGGTGTTGAAGCAGTGTTCTGCTAATATGTTATTTGTTCTGTTAGTGAAATATCAAAGTTTGTAACAAACCTCAGGAAGACTTGCTTCTGTAGGGTCCCTGTGACAACATCTCTCTTTGTGATCAACCACATATATCAAGGGCTTTTGTGCCCTCACTTGGCAGCAATAAACAATACGGTTTGAAGTGCTTGGTATTTGTAGTTGTCCAAACATTTAGTGCAAAATATCATTTGTCACCCTTTTTTTGCCAGAGATTAAAGAGTCTCCCTCTGTGATATACATCAGTAGTTCAGGTCTCCCTTGAGACACTGATAATCACAGTCTGCAGCCTTTGATGACTGTAGTTGGGAAGTATATGGATACCTTGAATTCTGATCAAAGTGTAAGTCAGCTTTTCAACATCAGGGAAGTATATTCATGGCCAAAAAGTGATTGTTTTCTGGCTTTGTTTTCAGTATACTTACAAAACTAATTTAAAAAAAAAGCTGATTTTTGAAAGCCTGCAGTGTTCTTGACTGTGCTAAACTTTTCTGGCTTAGCATGAGGGAACTGGACCTGTGATGCGAGGCATGAATGTTAAATCTCTATGCTCCAGCTGCTTTGAACTCACTTGTAAATGGTCTGCCTGATGCACAGAGTAGGGGAGCCATAGATATTTTCTGCAGGTTTTGCTGAGTAGGAGACAGTAACCAAAAAACGGATAGCCTCTTCCTGAATAAATTCCCTAATTATCAAACTTGAAGATCATTCTTTTCTTAGCTCTTCATAGATTTTAGAAATGTAACAACTCAAGTAGGAAAATCAGAATAAAAATATACTTTCTCCTTCTGTGGTAATTTTGTGACTCCTACTTTTGATTTCATTTGCTTTTCTTGTAAGGAAATGAAAAGACGTATTTTGTTTTTGTTGAATGAGGCAGATTACTTCATTTGATACTAAATGGTATTGAGTTGCAGTTCAAAAGAAAATAAGTCAACTTAATTTCAATAATTCAATCCAAATAAAATATTGCTTTGATGAGTTTTTGACAGAGCAGCCAACTGATAGTCTTAACTTCACTTTTTAGTCTCAGTTCCTTGCTATTTCCTCCATCATAGAAGCAGAAAGTATTTCTTTAAAGAAAACTTTTATCAGTATGGTTGTCTTAGAAACATTGGAATGTGCATTACTATTCAGGTAAACTGTCATTTGTCCCCATGTATTTCTTCTTATTATTTGAGGTATAGATACCAAATTATGATGTGTACTGCGGGTGTAAGTGGAATAATATAAATGATGTTGATTTTAGCAATCATAATGAGAAAGTTAAAGAGTAATTATTAACTTTTCCAGTTAATACAAAAACAATTTCATGTAATAGTAAGCACTTTTAAAAAATATTATTGGGCAAACCATTAATACTCCTAACTGAAAATTTGATATATGTCATTGCAATGATGACTGAAAAAATACATGATTATGTACCAGGCTCTGGGTAGCCTGGTCTGGTGGTTGACAACCCTGCCCATGGCAGGGTGGTTGAAACTAGATGATCTTTGAGGTCCTTTCCAACCCAGACCATTTTGTGTTTCTGTGATTCTATGATTAATTCGTCTTCCTAACAGAACCCCATTTTGTGGATCAATGAATTTCTTTTTTCAAATAAACATTCGCTGATCACATGTGCATAAAACTTTTGTCTGCTGATAAGCTGTCTAATGAGAATACTAGTCCATTGCAAATGTTGACATGGCAGCATTGAAACAGATGGTTAGGCAGTCAATGAATAGGAGGTGATTATTAGAACTGCAGAGATGAGTTGGTTCATCACTTTTACTGGAGATATAAACATCACTTTTCTAAGCATCTACCCTCAACCAGAATTCTCAACTTCAGCCAAGATTTGAGACTCTTTTTCTAAAGCCACAGTAAACAATGTGGGTGTGCATTTGCAGAGTGAATTTGCACTCAGGGATAAACAGGTAAGGTGAATTGAATTATGATAAATTAAGTCCACAATTGGTGTGCAGCCTATGTGCATGCATTGGATGTTAGGGAACATCCCTTCTGACACGTACAACAGTATTCCTAGATTTTTCAGTAACGAAGAAATTAGGAGACAACAGGTATGGTTTGCACCTGATAACTTACAGGAACATTGCACACACTCTAGTAATACAGCAGAATTCCATAAATGGGATGGCTCTAACACTGCAAGTTACAATAACAAAAAGGTAAGTTAAACTCATAGCCAGAAGTTACATGGTAGGTTCACAACTTATGAGTAATTAGAAAAAATGTGATCTGTGATTCCTTGTAGAGTCAGTGTAGTGCACTTACTCTGTTATAGTGTACAGTTTGTGCATTGTGGGGAGTTGTATGATGTCCATCAGCAGTTCTAAGCACTCTGTGAGGTTTGTCTACCATTAATAATATGCTTCATATAGTAAACACACAGTAATTCAATGTTTATAACTTCAAATAAATTTTCATTTTTCATTACTTCTTAAAATAGTTCGGAAAAAGAGTGTGGCTCATGACATGTTAGAAAATACCTTCATTGCTTTTAGACTGGGGAAACTGATTCTAAATTCAACCGCACCTTAGGAAAAGTCCAACTTCAGTCCTTGCCAAGGGCACCAGCACATCTGCTGATTAAAACTGGAGGAGGTTTATAGTAAGAAAGTCACGTTGCCTTCCAGCAGGCATGTCCCAGCAGATGCTGCAGTTTATTGCTGGGCTGGAGCCACGGGTGCCTGGATTGGCAGGTGCCCAGTTTGCCCCACTGCTGTATCAGCAAGAAATGCTCGTGCTGATGGCAAGAGTTGCCGCATGTTGGTTCGTATCACAGCTCTGCTTGTTCTTCCAAGGGAGTGAGTGTCCTGCATCACTTTGCTATGCCATAGCCTGCTTTGATGAGTGTTTGTAGTGTTCACATGCTTTCTGCTGCTGCAATATCCAACTGTACTTTAGCTGTGCTAAAAAGAGCTAAGTTGAGTTCCTTAGATAAGGACAGTGTACAATATTCTCTCAAGTGAATAAGAGTATCTCCTGCTCAGCAAGAAGTCTAGCAATGAGCCTTCTTTGCAAGCATTGCCATAAGCTTCCAATGCCTCCAGCCATTCAACAGTAGGATGTTTTCACAGCAGAATAGATGCTGCTGCACATCTCCCAATTACGGATTGATATTGCAGCAGGCCGACACAGCACTGAACTGGTATAAGCTCACAGAGCAGTTAAGAACTATGGAAAATTTTCTGCTGGATTAACCTTTATACCAGTAAAATTCTGTGCCAGGTTCAGCATCAGGTTTATTCTAGCCTCCTTTTGAAACATGCAGGCAAAGTGGAAAAAAAAAACCACAAAACAAAAAGCAGAAAACAAATAAACAAACAAAAAAAGCAAACCAAACCCACAGATCTGGCGTACACTCTGTATTATCTGCTTCTAGCTAATTTGACAGATGTGCTATCATTTCTATTTACCACTTCTGGGGAAAAAGCCCACATGTTTTTAGTAACCTCCAGGAAATGCTGTGCTCTGGCAGTGGTGATCACAGAACCATGTTCTCAAAGGTTGTATTAATGCACAGGCATTAGCCAGTGTGATGTGAGGCTTGTTTGTACTTGCAATGTCTGCTATTTGAGTTCTTCTGTGGGTACAGAAAGTGCGTATGCACCTGGGCATATGTTTTTCCCATCAGTCTCTCTTAGCCCCACCTGTTGAGGTAGCTTATACCAATATCAATCCAAGCCAAATCAACCATCAATCTGTTACAAATGCACAGGGTATTTTATGACATGTGTCTTGTAAACCTCACTATCAGCTACAAAGGTGCAAATATTAAGATATTTCTTTACCTGTTTCTAAAAGCTGCATATGTTCACACAAAAGATGAACTTCATAAGAGCTATCACTTTTACAATATCGTTGCCAAACTATCAGTGGTAACATTTTTATTTTGAAATCATGCTCTCCATAGTGCCCTAAGAGTACTTTTGTGCCCATAGATGTATTTCAGAAGGGTGAGAATAAATTGTTATAAAGGTTAGATTGCTGTTCTTTTCCCTAGTCTTTTGTACTATAGTTTTTACTTATTCTGTTTTGTTTTAGTACTGTTTTATGTTGGTTCTGTTTTTTTTTCCCCTGAGTTAGCTGCTGCACTAAATGCCTCTCTTTCTCTCATCTAATCATTACTTTTGCAAAGGTTTTAGAGTATTCTTTTGCTTCACCATGTTGTGCAACGCAGTACAGCTAAAGGGCTGTATGTACTTACTACACTATGTACATATTTTGTACTTTGTTCTAGGAGAGACTGAGTATGCCTGTTGCCCTTTCAGCTGCTGAGGGAGAGTATGATCACAGAATGAAGCAGATAGGAGCTGATCGCTTCCTTAGCCAGGGGGGTTTAAAGCAGCTAGAGTGATCAAAGAATCTCCTCAAATCTCTCCTCTGAAGGGGAATCTCTGGTACTGCCAGAATGGCAAAAATCTCAGTGGTGTAATTTAAATTTGAAATGTTAGTTTACAAGTCAGGCTAAAGTTCAGAGCTGGGAAAGGCACACTGATTTCCTTTTAGCAATTTTTTTTTTTTTTCTGAGGTTAGTACAGGAGAAAGTATCTGAACACAAAAATGAACGCAAAAATGAAGCAATCTCATTTCAGTGTGAAATTCAGAAGTGTGATATTTTGTGCACGTACACATACTCAGTGAATATTGGCCACAAATGATTTGCAGCTGTAGTCTGTGAGTTTATACCTGCACTCAAGGAATGTGGTGTTAAGTAAGAGCTTGAGAAGGAGGTGGGTTGCATTCTGTCATAGGTACCGTTCCCTCTGATGGCTGAGAAATCTGTGATAAATCTCTGATTAGAAGGGGAAGAGATGGCTTTTAACCTCACCAGCTCAATTTTGCCACCAGCACTGGAATACTCAATATGCTGATTTTCCTCTGTGCAGGTATCTAAGCCAAACTGGGCTGGAAGAGACAATGCTGACAGCTAACCCTCAAAACAGGGAGAAATTAACAGTTCTGAAAGAAGCTCTTAGCGCTATGGGATTCAATAGCCTGGTAAGTTACACAAGTTTATGTTATTTGCAAATAAAATGGTAGCATTACTTCATTGAAAGCAAGTCATGAAGAACTTTCACCAATAACCATTTGTGGAGAAAAGAAGCCTCTTTTTGTCTATTGCTTTCTTTTTTTCTTTTTTCTTTTTTTTATTGGTAAAGACCTTGAAAGAGTATGAAGTACTACTTCACTCCAGGGAAATTACTGTAATCACTTTTAATTAGACACAGCACCAACAATGTAAATCTTTTTCATTCTTAAAGATTTGCAAAACAGCTTCAAGGTATAATACTCTGAACAATTAAATTACATAGATAAAAAGAAACAATCAAATCCCATATGACAGAAACCTTATGAAAACCCACAGGAATTTTCCCCCTTCCCAATTATCTCACTGTCCCTTTTAATTTTATGAAACATACATTCCAAATGCATTTACTAACAACATCAGAAGTAAATACATATTAAGTGAAATAAAATTAGGGCAGGGTACTTTTGAAAGAGCTAACTTAATGCCAAGAAAGCAACAAGAAGATAGGTCTGATGTTTGCACTCAATCTTATTGCACTAATGAAGAGGATATTTAGAAAATTAATCAGTAAAAGCTTTTGGAGCACAATGTGAGCAGAATCACACTGAACTGAGAAGAAAAAATGGGTGGCTGAGTATAAGAACTCATATATTCTGTGTATTCCCTAATTAAGGTAGTAACAAATGTTCTTTGGTAACCTATGCCACGTTCTGATATAAAGAAATGTTTCAGGATTGTTGTTATTTTTTCCCATGAATATTCATGTGGCTATATATGAAATGGAGCACATATAGCTATATTTAGCATAATTATCCTTTACTTCTAATGTCTTAAGCTCAGTACCTGGAGAATTGAATAGTAGAAGTTCCGTGCTTTTGCAGAATTCCAGCATTTAGCGCAGGGTTCATTTAGGGGTACATCTCTCTAGCTGCTTCATTAATCTTTTTGTTCCACTGAGGAAGGGGTTTCTTTGATAAATATAGAATAGAATGCATAGTGAATCACATTTTGGAAACCTATAGAAAGATGCAGTGTTTTGAGATCCAGCTCTTTACCTTGCTGAGAATTCTGGAAGAATGTGGCATCTCAGAGAAGTGTGAATGAGCTTCAAAGCTCGTCCACATCCAAATAGTGTTAAAATGATTAAAGATTGGTGATCTGTGGAGTTTGAGAGTACTGCAGGCTGATCTATTCTGTGGAATAACATGAATGAAACATTTATCCTAAAAATACTACCCGCTACATCTAAGATACGTGGAGAGATCTGTGCGTATTAGTCTTTTACTATCTGTTCACATTCAATAATAGATCAGATGGTCTCTTTGAAGAACTACATGAACATTTTTAAGCAGTCTTCAATGGAACTCCTTAATGTTTATTAAAAATTTGTTTTAAATCTGAAAGAACATGTACCTTAGAATATGATGCAAAAGTCTTCAAGACTCTAGAACCTGAACTAAATCTGAGGCTTTACAAAACTACCAAAAAAACCCAGCTATCCCCCTGCCCCGGTACAAGTCAGTGTGGTACGGTCATCCCCAAACCAGTTCTGAACCAGCTCACAAGAACTGTGCTGTGTTCGTATGGCATTAGGCCTTACCCAAGACGAAGAAGCAGGATGTATCACCCTGACTTGAATGCTAGATTAGCGCGGTGATTCATTTCTTGCAAGATGTATGTAATTCATAGTTTGCCCATAAATAAGGACAACAAAGGTTTTTGTTTGGTTAGTTGGTTTTTATATAGCTTGTCTTTTTAACCTTCAACTTTGGAATTTTGTAATAGAGAAATATACCCTTGTCTTGCTTCCATCTATTTCTCACAGTAAGAGATTGAAGTTGTTAAAATATAGTTTAAAGTATCAAAGCTGCTTAAACAGAATCAGAGGCCCTTTAGTCTGTATCCTAGAAATGCTTTAAGCTTTTTCGGATGTCCTCTGCTTTCAGGAATTATTAGAAAATGGAACAAGAAGAAAAAGAAAAGCCTTTTTTTTTTTTTTTTTTTTTTGACCTGTTGCTTTTGCAAACTGATGAAAAGTTATTCAAGCTTGGTTTTGTTGTGTTTGGAATTCAGTGTAGTCACTAGAGGGTAAAGGAGATATATTTCATCTGCAGTTTATTTTTTAATTTTTTTGATTTTACTCTATAAATTCCAGTAAGGCTTCTTGCTGTCACTTCTACTGATTCAGTAGAATCACGTTCTGTAGAATATTATATTTCACAAATATTTCAAGTAAGAGAAGTCAAGTAGCTTTGCTATACATAAGTGCCATGTCATGCTATAGCAGTTATGAAATTTCCTGTTTTATAATTTCAAAGGACCACAGTTGTTATATAACTGACTTGAAAAAACCATCCAAATCATCCAAGTACACACATTTTTCCACATCTTAAGCATTTGCTCCATTTTTTTGTGTGATTTTTTTTTTAATTATAGTATGGCTTGAATTTAAAAACAAACAAACACAAACATTAGTTCTCTTCCTGGTGTGGTAAAATTGGAGGCAGGAAAAACCAAGCCCTTAAAGATATCCGTTTCACAGTGTTAGTGATGCCTGAACATAGCATGCAATCATGGGTGACAAGGAAGTTGCTTTTGTTTCTTTGCAACCTTAACTACACTTTTACTGCCAGGAACCTGCTGTAATTTAAAGCTAGACACTTTGCTCAGGGATGCAGTTGGCTGAGGTAGAAACTGACCTTGCTTTTCCTAGATACAGAGTTTGGCTTAATGAAAAATCCCCGTGGGGAAGATATGTTTCCTGCAGAAATAATGCATCCATTAACAGCAGTTCAGTATTTTTTCCACATGTTCTTGAAGAGGTTTCTTAACTCAGTAGCTGATGTGATTTATGTTAAAACAGAAGTTCAAAAGGGTGATCATGTCATTTTATGTCCTCAGTAGGTTCTAGTTTGATTTCTAAATCCGAATCTCCTGTTACTAGTTCTCTCATGAATACTTTTTAATTTAGTGGTATATAAACTCGTGGAGCATGTGTTTCTATAGAGCACTGCCTTTCACTGGTGTGCCCAACAGATCTCTTCTTTATCTTTAATTGTGCGTGAAACATGTGCAGGAGGTGGAGAACCTGTTTGTAATCCTCTCAGCAATTCTGCATCTTGGGGACATTCGCTTTACGACCCTGACCGACACCGAGACAGCGCTGGTGTCGGACCTGCAGCTGCTGGAACAAGGTCAGTGGGACGCGACCTTGCTAGACCACTGCTCAACCCCACAACAGAGAGCTTGCACTGAGCCACCGATAGGTGGAAACCCAGCTCCAGGGAGCCAGCATCCGCTGCTGGAGAGGCCATTGCCCCATTGATTGGATGTTTTATAAACTGTGAATTTTTATGAGACTAAATAAAATGCTAGTATCGTCAGTTATTCAATTCAGCGTCAAATGTAATTTCCCAGAAGTTGTGCAGGGCACTTTGTGCAGCTTTCTTATAAAACACTCGTGTGCTGCTTGTCAACAGCTGAACGATTTGCACTGAGTGAAATTCCTTTCAAAATCTGTTTCTTAAGAGGGTCTCTTGGTTTCACGCTTTGAAGTTTGCCCTGTTGGTTGCTTACAAATCTCCTCAGAATGGCTTATGGATAGAGATTGTCTGTAAAGCAGCATGTCTTAACTCCTGTAGGAGACAAAGTCTGCCAAGTGCTGTGGAAAGTCCCAAGCAACCTTTCAAGAGGAAAGAAAGCTGTAACATAATATGCACACACACTCCAAACTTTGCAAAGTGCTGATTATAGTAATCCAGTTGTATATGTTCATTAATTCTGATTACTCCTGTGACAGTGCTCTTGTTTTTTACAGTATGGGTCCTTTCACTGTTCAAAAAAGAACAACCACATAAGAAAATCTGGTATAAAAAAATGTAATATGCTATGGAGCTCAGATCAGGCTTTCTTTAAACTCTCTTTTCATTTCAGTTGCAGGGATGCTGCAGGTTTCACCGGATGAGCTTGCTTCAGCCTTAACAACCGATGTTCAGTATTTTAAAGGTAATCTTTTCCAAGGTTACATTTCTCATAGATCATGCTTGGTGACATTTTGATCCCTCTGGTTGGAGAATTTTAAAACTGATCAGTTTTGTTTTGTATTTCTCATGGTCGTATAAAACTTACCTGTTTAGAATATACTGGATTATCTGCCATGCAGTACATCAGACTGAATTAGAACTGTCTTTATAACATGTAGCAAAGCAGTTTTGCAGTCTGACACAGATGGACTCTGTCAGGGGTTTGATGAACCTTATAAATATGACAAGGTCACAGATTTGATATTAATACTAAGAACTGAAGTTAGCAGGAGTGTCTTCAAAAAACAAGTTTTGAAAAAGTTCTTTTCAGTCAAATACTAGTGCTCTGTAATGCACGTACCCTTTTCTATTGAAAAGAAGTTCATGTTTCCAACCTGAAGATCTTGTGTTAACAGTCTTCTTATCTTTGCTGGAGGCTTCTGGAAGACAGTAGCAGCACATACAGGTATGGCAAAAGAGAAGTAAAAAAAAGATGGGAGGACTTACTGTAATTAAAATTACTTAAGGCAAGTTTGGCAGTATGTTTTATTTCCATTTTCTGCTGTTTGTCTTAGGAGACATGATAGTACGGAGACACACTTTAGAGATGGCAGAATTTTACCGGGATCTTTTGGCAAAATCTCTGTATGGTCGTTTGTTTAGCTTTCTAGTCAACACAATCAACTGCTACCTCCAAAATCAAGATGAAGCTGAAAGGTAGGGTTACCATGACAAACTGTTAACTGTGCTATTTTCTGTTCAAATTCAGATCCATAATAGAAATGCAATGGTATCATTTAACACATCTATGACACACTGCATGTGAATCTCTTAAAATCACTGAAATGTTTCTCAGATGTTTCAGATCACTCCCTCGGTATTTTGTTTGTTTATTTGCTTGCTTGAGTGGACATGGTACTTTATGCAGTTATCTTTGTCGCTGGTTAGAGTTAGTAGTCATTTAAGTGTTGACATTACAGAATGAATAAAGACTTCCAAGAGGCAGGTATCTGCCTGATGTTTAGTTACTGCAGAATATGCAATGTCTTTCTCCCCAAAACAGTGACCTTAGACCAGGTTACTAAAAACAGAATTTTACTCGAAGACTTTCAAGTGAAGGTCTAAACTTCACTTACTGCTGAATGCAAGTTGCTGTCCAGTGTGGTTTCATAGAAAAAAAAAAGAATGCAAATTATCGTGCATCAGTGGAGCAGTCAAGGCACAACAGCAACAATGAAAAGAAGAAATTTCAGTGGAATCAAAGTATCAAATTAAGACCAGAGACCTAATTAAACAGTCATATGCATATGAATTAACAAACATTTAACATCTCACATGTGCAGATGGACTTTCTAATGAACATCAAGGATAAGATATCTTGGAATTGTTGATAAATGAAAATCCACAGACAATAGATTTGAGAATAGCAAAAAAAGGAAAAGTAATTTTTCTTTATATCATATCTATCTTGGTTTCAGAGAATAAATATTTATCTGTGCTTTTTTAGGGCTGTTAAGAGTTTGAATATTTTATT
>PPHD01006116.1:0-15167 GCA_002909625.1 Bambusicola thoracicus
GCTCAGAGGCTTAGCAGAAAGCCACCCAGAGCTGGTTCATCATGCAGCCTGCTAATGCACGTTGTCATGGAGTTGTACCTTACGTGCTGGAGTCTGGCTTCTTCCACTTTCAGCTTAGGGATGTTTCCTAGTACACAGGAAGGGCAACTCATGTTCTGAATTAGTACTGGCTTGCGGGTGTGAAGAACTACGCTATTAAACTATCCCTTGTTTAGTGGCGAAAAGGGAGAACTAGAACTGGAGGAGCAAGGAAAAAAAAAAAACAAAATAACAGCAGGCCATTCCTAGGTGGTGGCTGGAAGAAGCAAGAAACCCAGGCAGAAATCTGCTGTTGTGTATCTCACCGCTACAGTGAGGGCCTCTTAGTAAAGACTGCAGCAAATAACTGCTCTACAAGAGTGCTTCACTGATGCCCTGGTTGCCTTGTAGTCCCCCCTGAAGCTCAGATACACCATCTTTAATACACCCGTTGTACCTACTAGAGTCCCCCTGACAAACAGAGCATGAAACAAACATTGCAGGAGACATGCATGAGTGAACTGGGAGCTCTGGATCTTAATTCTACTGCTAAAAGAATCTTACAAGAGTCAGGAGCGGAACTCTGTGAGCTGGAAGGAATGCAGAGATACTGTCTGTGCAGGGATGTGGTTAGAAAAGCTGCAACCCATGTAGGATTGAATCTGGTGAGGGACAAGAAAAAATGTTTCTATAGGTGTGTCAGAAAATGATGACTAGAGAAAGTTTGAGCCTGCAGACGATTTGTAATTGGCACCTAATCTTAAAGGACATGTAGCATACCTTCTCTGCCTTATTATTCTCTGGCAAGGCTGGCCATCAGCCACTCTGAGGCTCCTGAGATTGGAAAGGTCCATAGCAAGGAAGCCTTAGTTTCAGCAAAGAAGAACTAAGCTAAGGAACACCTAAGTAAACTGGCCATGCACTCATGCGTGGGCCTGATGCAGTGCACTCCTGGGTGCTGAGAGCTGGCTGTTGTTGCAAAGCCATTCTTGAGTCCTCACTTCACAATTGCACATTATTTGTCATTGCTTTTTTGGCAGTATGTATATTTGTGAGCAACTGTTGTCAAGGAAGAAGTACAGGAGGAGTAAAATTTTGTCAAACATTTCTGATGAGGATTGTAGAGACTTCACTGAGAATTGCAGCCACTGCCGCTGAACCAGCCTGATGCATTAGTTTCACAAAAACAAGCTCAAGTATCCCACTAGTTCTGTTTTTTATTGCTCTTTTTTGTTTGTTTTAATAAAAATATTAAATATTAAAGTATCGTTACTTATATACATGAACTATATAATATATTTTAAGGGATGCTCCAAAAGCAATGCCTGCTATTTGGTTGTATCTGACCTCAATGTCAGAGGCAAGCGTTGGTGGGACAACAGTAGAGGTTGAACTTTCCTGTCAGTATTCCATTCCATGTTGTTGCTGTGCTACAGGTGGCAGCAGAGGGGCTATCTGACTGAGTGGTGTCTGGGATGGCAAAGCACATGGAGCAAAGGTGTGTCATTGAACTCCCAGAAAAAATGACACCCACTGATATTCATCTATGCTTGCTGAATGTTTATGGAGACCAAACAGTGGATATCAGCACAGAGAGGTGCTGCATTTTAGCAGTGGTGACATTGGGTCACCTCCACTAGTGCAGATTTTTACAAGCACAGCGTGCAAACTCTTGTTCATACTGTGGCGATGCTATTTAGCATGGATGACCAAAGTGATGGGATAGAGTCCACCTTCAGGAAGTCTGCAGATGGTTGGAGTGACTGATGACTGTTTGGAGAGCAGGTGGCTGTGTTCCCCTCCAGATGGACCTCAGCAAGCCAGATAAATGACATAACAGAAGCCTCATGACGGTTCAGCACAGTGAAATGACAAGCCCTGCAAGCAGGGGAAGTGTTATGCATCACTACAGTCTTGTGGGTGACCAGTCAGGAGACAACTTGGCAGATAAGATCCAAGTTCAGCATGAGCACCAGCATGCTATTGCAGCACGGGAGTCTGATGTACTGGGTTGTGTTATGAAGTCTGTTGTCAGCTGGTTAATGGAGATCTGTTCCTCTGTACTCAGCCCAGGTGAGATCACATGCAGGGTCCTGTGTCCACTGAAGCAACAGGGATGTGGACATTCCACATCAAATTTAGTGGGTAGATTTGAAGGGTGGTAAAGGAACTGGAGCTCTTTCATGTGTTGGCAGGCTAAGATAGCTATATTTGTTCGCTGTGGAGAAGAGAAAGCACAGGAGAGTCTAATCCATGTGTATTAACAGCTGTTCTGGGGAGAGTGGAAAAACATTTGAGCCCATCTGTATCTCCAGTACTCAGTAGTATTCAGTGAACAGGCAAGAGGTGCAAAGTGAAATACAGATTATTTCATTTGAACATAAGAAATATCTTTTTTGCAGTAATGGTGGTCAAACCATGGAACAAGTTATCCAGAGTGGTTGAAAAGTCTCCATCCTTGGAGATATTCCACTCCCAAATGGACAATCTCTTGGGCAAGTAGGTAAAGTTAATGCCATTTTGAGCAGGGATAGTGAATGAGGTGGTCTGTAGAGATCTCTACCAACTTCAGCCTTGCTGTGCTTCCTTGCATTTAACTACTGCACTGGTTAGTGTGTGTATTGAGATGCTACCAAGCCAAGCTCTGACACTCTCGGCGTATTTCTTGTACACGTGATGACTGCACAACAGTTGTACAGTGTGACTTCTAAGCAGCAGGTTATCTGAGGTCCTAGTAGGGTAACAGCACTGTGTGAGAGGGTCTCTTTTTTCAGCCTCTCTCACCATGCTTTTTGGATTGCTCCAAAGCTGGCATCCTCAGAGTGTTGGAAGAATACTCCTTCAGCTGCCTTAATTTGTTTTTGGCAGTTGGATGATTCCAAAGTTTGGGCTGGTATTTTGTCCATGAGGCCTAGTTCGTGTGAGATCTGTGGCTTGGGAGCTTGCGGAAGCAGTGTTTGTTTGCTTTTAAAGGACAACTTTTGTCTGCATTACAAAGATGTGTCAAGGAGAGGCCAAGGCAAGAGGTCATAGTGGAGGCGAAGAGATTTGTCTATATACTTGCCCAAGGCCAAGCCGCTGTTGAGTGCCAACACAGTGCTTGCAGGCAATCTGTGCCAGTGGGATGGCTGTGCTATTCCTGTGTCAGGATGGAAAAGGGCAGCCTAGCAGTGTGGGGCTGCAGTACTGCCTGAGCACATGTGGGCAGGAGTCAGTCAAAAGGAGTGAGAGCAAGTGGGAAGGCTCTGGCCAATGAGGAGAGGCAGAGCTTGGGGTGAGGCTAGACCTGCCTGTCTCTTGGCTGTGGGTATTGAGTGGCTGCTAGAAGCTCCTGCAAAGTCAGTGTGTACTGCCTGAGAAAGTGTGAGGAGACCCTTGGGAATCTGCTTTACTGGTTGGAGATGGAGGAAGAGCAGGGCAGTGTTGTAAAGCGGAATCTTGGACTTGTAGGATGCAAGAGAGAAGCTGGGCTGCTGCCAGGTAGGCTCCAAGCTAAAACAAAAGGGGATGAAGACCCTTGGGTGGGTTTGGCTATTAGCTCTACTGTTTTCTGAGGTGCACTGTGGAAGGAGGAGATCCTCAAAGGCTTTTGTTTCTGAAACTTCTGTTGAATTGCCTGCTGGCCTCTGTGAGCAATTAATTACAGGAAGTGGAAATTGCTGTCAGTCTTTTTATGACTGTGGGTGAGCTTGGACCTCAATGACTGTTTCCACTCCTGTCCCTTTCCTGCCCCAAACAGGTGACTTGCCATGCTGTTGCTTGCCCTGAGACCATGCAAATTGCTCAACTCGTAGCCAGACAGAGCAGTTCAAAGAAGAAAACAGGAAAGCAAGTGAACTGCCGGATGAGGCTGAAGAATACATCTCCAGTCACACCAGTAGGTAAGCCCAAGGCAGCTGCAAAAGGCTTGCTGTTACTAAGGACTTTTGCCTATTTAGAAGCAAAGTCTTTGCCTTAAGGTGTGCCACTGAAGGCAGTGAGATGTGTGTTCTCACTGGAAGGCTCCAAGTAATGGGATGTGATGCTGACAACAGGGTATCAGTGCTTGCAAGCCACTGTCTGTGAGAGAGGCTTTCTTTAGCACGCTCTTGAAACAAAAGCGCTCTGGAAAGACTCTTGCCTTCATTTCCATTTGGCTGTGCTTTTGTGGGAGAAATGTCTGAGATAGGTGTGAGTAGAGTGGTGGTGAGCCTGCTTGATTTTAGGGATAATCTAGCCTTTGGTGGGCTGGCAGAGGTGAGCTGTGCCCCCATGATGAGGAGCAGCCTGGGCAGCATCAGCTGCGGATGTCTCTGCAGTTCCTGATGTGAGTGCCCTGGTGCCCCAACATAGCTGCTGCCCGGGTTTGCCTGCTGAGGAGCTGAAGAAATACAGCTCTAATGTCCAGCTTTGGACAGCTGTCCCAAAATTGTTGAGTTCAGGAACTCTGGTTCTACTTGCTCTGCAGTGCAATCTGTTTGTATGTGTTAGCTGTTGCCTGTAAGGAGGGCTTGCATGGGGCAGAGGAGAGCATTACTGATGTCCACGTCTGGAAACTCTTTAGGAAGGCCGGAAGGAACTTTGCGGCAACCCAGGTCACTGAGCACACTGGAAGAAGGCAGCAAGAAGCCCATCCCTCGCGTGCCGAGAGGCAGAGGTGTACTATGCATCACAACAAATCCTACCATGGAGAGTGCCTGGTCTGCCCCACCTGCAGCCACAGGGAGTGGGTTGCCTAGAGAGATCCCCATGCAGAGACATGTCACGCTTGTCAACAGGTCAGTGCGTGCAGTGGGAGACGCAGGGACACAGGATGGTGCTTGGATGCTTCTGTGTTCAAGGATTTTCTGGCCTTGTGGATATGTGGGAATCAGAGAGGGTTTGTGTACTGAGAGGATGCTGATGCTGAGTGCTGATGATTGTTTCTCTGCAGCAGGCTTCTCTTTGCCCTCTGCCTACCTCAGCCCTTGCAGTGTTAGCATTTCTGTGCTTTTTCTGGATCACATGCAGCCAGCAGCTGCCCGGATGTGTTGGGCCAAGCTGGGATGAGGCTGGAGGTGCCATTTTGCTGGGTTAGCACTCTGTGCTGCTTTTCAGCCCTTGTGTGTGAGGATCTCTAATCCAGGCGGCTTATGGAGCTGCTGGGCCATCATTTCTTTTTGCGGGTTTTTACGTCTGCCCCAGGCTGCCAGCTGATGGTGCAGAGTGAGTGTGTGTTGCCACTCATGTTGGCTGCACTCAGCCTCAGCCACGCTGTGCTGTAATGGACTGTGGGGCATGGGGCTGTCAGCATCAGCCAAGCACTGGCTAAGTGCAGCTGCCATGGACTGCTTGAAGGCCCAAGGCTATGATTAGTGTGGCACAGAGCAGTGCCCTAGTGCCCTGGGAAGGGGGTGCAGGCCTTTTGCTGTGGGGCAAATGTACGTGACAGGAGCACCCCACCTCTATCCTCAGAGCAGTGCTGTGGTGTTTTGCTGTGAGATTTTTGTGACCACGGCTTCAGGGGTTTGCTGCTTCTTGGTCATGGGTGATAGGGAACTGCCTGTTTCGCCTTCCCACTCTGTCATGCCTAGATGATGTGGGAGAGATGCTAAAGGTAGCTGTGATTCTGGCATGTTGTTTCCTGCTGCCATCCCAGGCCACCTTGCATGTGCTGTTGTATATATAACAGCGATCAGTTATCAATCTAAGTCCATGCCAGTGTGCTGCTGTGGACCTGTAAGTCCACAGACTGAGAAGGACTTCACTTGTAAATCATACTGTAGGAGACACTGAAGTTGGAAAACAGTGACACATGAAAGCAGATGAAGGTGCTTGGTGTCCCCCTTGCCTCAATCAGCAGGCAGTGTTTGCTGGTGGCTGCCAACCAGCCCTGCTCCTGGGATTGGTCTTTGGCCCTTGGACAGTGTGGAGTAGGACGGCGTGGGCCTTACTAAGGTAAGGGGCTTAGGCATGGAAAAGCATGCGTTCCCTTCTCTCTGAAGAAATGTGCATCTGAAGAAGCCTGCCTTTCAGCTATGCATGGGTGCTTGGCAGGGCAGCATGTCTAATCACGTGTTTGTGTTGGGCTGTGCTGCTATCTTCTCTTACTGGTAGCATGGCTGGAAGGCCTCCTGCTGGGAGCACTTTTCAACAACTAGAGTGCATGAGGCCTTGCAAGCAGTTGAATTTTCTGTATCTGCATGCTGGGAAGTAGCATGTTGGCCTTCTGACTGTCTAGCTCTGTGCCAGGCAGGCTTGGTTCTGGACTGTCCTACACCTCTTTGCACAAAGAACTGAATTCTTGCTGCAGTACCTACTAGTTATCCCTGTGCTCAGGTCATCCATGTTACCTGAAGTGCAGCAGTGGTGTGATACTGGGACTGGAACACAACTGATTTCTGTCGTGAGGCAGCAGTCTCACTTATCCAATCTCTGTTACCTGTGTGACTAGCTTATGGGTCTCTTTTCTCAAGTATCTGTCCAGTTTGGAGTTGTCGTTGTTGGTGAATAAATGTATGGAGAGATGGCTGAAGGAGGCTAGGATCCTGGGTTTCTTTTAGGGCCTCCATGGCCAAGCACAGATACCTTTGAAGGAGATACTTCTGCCCGTTTGTATGAGGGTGTGGGCTGTGGCACACAAGAGGACATCCCCTATCTTTTTGTTGTTCTGTTGCAGACAAAATACGGAAGAGACTCTTGAGATAAGAAGAGTCGTGTATAAATGTCAGTCTGCGTTTGATGTGGGTGACCTCTGCTTTAGTACTTTTAAGTCTCATCACACTTTTGTTTCACATATGCTCATCTTTGAGCTGCTGGTCTGTCCTCTTCTGCTGTGGAAAATGCTGCACTTGACAGTGGCTGTCCCGACTACTAATATAGTAGGACTTGTCCCTCAACAGAAGTACTATTTTTGGTTAAAGTGACATCCTATACCTGGTGGAGGAGCAGGTTTGTCATTTCATGAGGATAGAAAGAAAGTGAAGGGTACCCAATTTTGTTAGATCTTGAAGAGGCAATATTGGTGGTGGGTGGATGGTTGGGTGAGATGATCCTAGTGGTCTTTTCCAACCTTAATGATTATATAACTAGAAAGGTGTGAATGTGAGAGACCTTTTTCTGCTTTGTGGTTGTGCTCTGATTAAAGGTCAGCTTGAGGACACATAAGATTACCTTTATAATATGCTAGCCTTGGCTTCCTTTTGCTGTTGTTGCTAACTTCAGCTTAGTACTTGATATCTATGCTATCTTCAAAGATCCCAGGTGGAGCTCGGAAGTCTCCTTTGATGTTTCTGTGTCTGGTGATTTCCTCCAGAGTTGTCTATGGATTCCACAGGTGGCTGTTGTCCCCATGTGCCCCCTGGGAACAGACCATCTGCAGAGCCTGCTTAGCGCATGTACAATGGATGCTCTAGCCTGAAGCTTCCTGGGATTTGCAGCAATTTGCCATGCTTCTGTGGAGAGCTGTTTTAGTGCATTTGCTGCTACTATTGCTCCACTGCAGTTCTTCTATGCATAAATGCCTTTGGAAGGTGCTTGGTCTTGGTCTTTGAACTCTTTTCTGAAACTCTTGCTCCTCCTTGCTTGCAAAGTAAGTGACGCAGTACATGCTCTTGTGACCTCTCTGCTATCAGGAGCTCATGCTGAATGTGCTCCCAGTATAAAGGGAACAGAAACAGGTTGAGAGCCTGTTGCTTAGAATTAGGGACAGGACTAACAAAGGCCAGCTGGTGATAGGGGTATACTGTGTATTTTTAAGTGTGCTCCTGAATTCTGAAGCCTAAGGCTTTCAGGAGATGTGGCAGTCAAGAAAATGGACATGTTCGTATTCAACAGCAAGACTGAGACACTGGCCAAAAGAAAGACCAAATTGTGAGGCTGAATGTATCAAGCATTATGACTGAGCTTAATCTGTGCTATTGGGTCTACATGATTTGTTTTTGTGAATGTCTTCCTACTGAGTGTTTTGTTCTTCTCAATGATCAGTATAGTTAAGTCACACTAGAAAACCACCTGTTGATTTGCCTTAATGTTGCTAGCTGAAGTGTCTTCCTTGTCAGGAGAACAGGAGTTTGCTCTTATGTAGAGAACCAGTAAGAAGTTTGTGGAATACATACTATTTCACATGTATGTCTTATAAGCAAATAGAATGCTCTTCAGATCCAAGAAATTAATTTAAAGCAAATTTCAATTTTAGGTCTGAGAAGAGACCAACTGTCTCACCACGGTTTCAAAAGGAGCTGCACGTTCACCTGTCCAGAAGGTCTTCCGTTGATTCAGATGGTGAGTTTCCCCATTAAGAGGTGTTTTCTTGTTCACATTGCTGGCATTAGAATGGGTGTATTCCTAAGAAAAGCCTGTCTTGCTACTTGTTTTGAATGAAGATAGATTTGGGTAAAATATCAAGTTTCATGAGTGAACCTCTCACTTTGATTTCATGGTGCTGGGAAAATAGATGTGCTTATTTGTCTGCCTTTTTGTTTCTGTCTTTTAGGAAAATCATTGTGTAGTAGTTGTCAAAGCCAGTCACATAGTATGAGTGAGTATCTTGGGAACTGGAGGAGTGTACTTCACTTCAGTGCCAGGGTATGGACATAATAGCGGAGGGTGAAATCGTGGCTTTGGGGATTAAACAGCCACATGAACACCAGCAAGCTACGCTAGCTGTTCAGAACATGTCCTTCTGCCTGCCTGAATCCCAGCAGTTGTGTTGTTGGCCGGCTTGTCAAATAATGATTGCTTTCTTTGAGATTTGCCAGGTTGATTTGGGAAATTACAGGTCTGGTAGCAAGTGCTCCCTGCCACAAGAGAAGAGGAGCAAAGAGTGAGGGAGCAGGAAAGCTAGTGATGTGAGCCTCCAACTGGAGGTAATGACTCCCCTTGTCCTATAGGTGGTGCACGAAGCCACACAAAGTAGCTGGATATTCACAGAATCACAGAACTGTAGGGATTGGAAGGGACCTCCAGCAATCATCGAGTCAAGACTGTGTGTATTCAGACTTTTACTTAGGACATATCTTAGAATAAAAAGTGACTCTTCGGTCTATCTTGTATATCTTTTAATTTGGATTAATATACTTAAGTATTCTGTTTTATCTTTGTTGTGTGTACTTGGGGAAAAAAAAACATCCTGTATCTGTCTTGGGAGATGACCTCCTTGCTGCTGAGTGGCTGCACTGTTGCCAAAGATTTTGCATCCTGCTCCAGAATCCTTTCTGAAAAAAAGGTTTAATACCTGCCTATGAAAAGAGCCACAGTAACTCAAAATTCTATTTCAGCTGTGTCCAAGTGTGTGAGGCTTCCATGTGTCTTTCCAATGGAAAATGACTTGAAACAGTTATACGAGAGAGTAGTGTTTTAGAATTGGTGTTACACTGGCAACTCCCATGATTAATAATTAAGTAGGTGGGTTAAAATCTGTCTCTACTGATAAGATTATACTTACTTGAAGGCTCTGTTTTTGTTTAACAGATAACTTGAATACATCTGGTGTGGAGACGCATACTGTTGCCTCTGGCCGTTCTGTTCCTAACATCAGTGAAATTCAAAACCGCATTAAGGAGATTTTGAGCAAGTACAGAAATGGTGTTTGGCTGTCGAAGATAGCACAGGTTTATGAGGAAATGTACAGGGAGGAGCTAAGTACAACAGTGCTCCGTCAGCTTGAGCACTGGCCACATGTGTGTACAGTAAGTATTGAATATCATTTTTTTGAAGGATGCCAGCACCCTTCCTATTTGAGTGCTCATTTGCCAAATGTTACTTTTAATATGTAGCAGTTTAAAAAAAAATACAATGCCTTTGAAACAACACTCTGAAACAACAAAGAAATCACTATTAGGAGCTGGTATCATGCTGAGTCCCCACTTACAGGTTGTCTCACCACCAACCTAAGATTCTTTAGTCACTGTGTTTTTCTCTGCACTGTTCACTGTTTCACTGTTCCATTTAGAGCCTAATGCTACTTTGCATCAAGGCTTTCTTTCTTGAGAAGCTTTACTTGAACATGTCAGTCCTGTCAGTAAAGGTTTCCAACTTCAATATCAAACCAAGACACCCGAAGGATATTAATGAGAATCTTGTTTGCTGGAGGTGACTTTTCATTCTGTACTGCAAAGTATTTTATATGAAATGTGAAGTAAGGGTTCTACCGATTCTGAATACTTGCTCCTCAGGAGTAGCAGTATTTGCATGCTCTTAGAACATGGTGTTCTAACACACAAAATTTATTTGTCACATCTTATAACAGGCATCAGCGACTTACTGTAAACAGTAGTGATTTGTTTTGATGGTTGATAACAGCACCTGTGTTATCTGTAGAGCGGACTGTTCTGAGTTACTTAATTCATGCAGCAAATTTTAGTCTTATCTTTTCTAAGATAACATTCCAGACAAAATGTTACTGTTCACACAGGATATTCTGTTTGTATGCTTTCCGTTTGCTTGTTATCTGCTGAGTTTATCTCTTCTTTTTTTTTTTCTAGCAAACAAATAAATTCATTTTAATGTAGGTAAGCAGTCATTTAGTCTTTGGAAATGTTCTAATGTAGAAAGCTCGGTACAACAGCAGTCTTAACTATGAAGTTGCCTTGGCACAGTCTTACTGTAGAAGACAGTTAATGAACCTGTGGAGTCTGCCTCAGTTTACTTGACTTATGTAATATATACTTGTGGCCCTGACATGGAGAAGTTTGAACTAGGGACTTCGTAGAAGGTTATTGCAGGTTCAGACAGGTTGTCTGTGTAGAGCGCTGTAGATCCTCTGAAAGGACGCAGAGTGGTATTGTTAAAGATGATGCCATTACTAATTTCTGAATTACTTCTGCCTCTTTTGATTCTTTACATTGGGACCATCTGCTTGCCTCAGAACAGGAAAAATCCCTGGTGTTTCTCTAAGCACCTTTTTAAAGAGGCAACACATACTCTTATTGAATGTATACTGATAAGTAGTAGCTTAGTTACAAACGATGAAGCAATGAACTTTGTAATATGGTTTCAGTGTCATCAAACAAAAGACTTGAGGTCTCTGCCCTGGACAGTGTCATTTCTTAGTAATTCTCATCTCTAAATTTTTCTCTACAAGGAAGTAATTTCATTTTTTTCTTCCTTCCAGAGCAATAATCATTTATGTCTTTAGATTACAGTCAGGAACAGTGGAAAAACTTTGTGCCAAGTGAGCTGAAGTCTCCAGAAATCACTGTACGTTACAGGATTTTTATTGGCCTTGCTTTCAGTCTCCTTTCAGTCAGGGAGACCAACAGCAGAAGATTGAGGTTGACTGTGTTCTCCATTGACATGTTAGTTCCCCTCTTTAGGTTAGTTTGAGCATCTTGCTTGTAGTATCACATTTTGCACAACTAAACAAAAGTACAAAGTATTTGTTTACTGTCTATCACTTACAGATAATAACTGAGCTTTAATGAGCAATTGGGCTGGGGCTAAATATGCTGATCATCCTCAAGCAGATTTTGCTGACCAGGCAGACCTCCATCAGGAAGAGAAAGGTCTGTTTCAGCAGTTCAGTTGGTCAGATCTTCACTGTTGCTGAACTGTCTGCTCCTGTGAGTGCAAAACCTCATCTCTCCTATGTCAGGGGATGGTGGTGGTCAGGTTCCAAAGGCTGTCTTGTCAGAGATGCATGACTGTAAATAAAAGGGTAAAAGAAAGGGAAAATGGACTCATGGGGTTTTGTTTGTTTTGAAGTAGTCATTACAAATTAGAAGTTTATCACTGCAAACAGGAAATAGAATTCCCTAGAATAGAACAGCGAGCTTGCAAAGCAGGCCTGCTAGCTATGTCAATAGGAGGGACCTTATAGGTTTATCTATAAACTCTTCTGGATATAAAAGTGAGATATTGGTGGTAAAGTGGCTGATTTGAATTTGCTCTCGTTAGCCTTTTTCCTTGTTATTATGGATGCCAATGGAATGATTTGGGTTGGAAGGAACCTTTAAGATCACCTAGTTCCAGCGTCTCTGCTATAGGCAGGGACATCTCTCACTAGACCAGGTTACTCACAGCCCCATCCAGCCTGGCCTTAAATACCTCCAGTATGGGGACAAATGCAGCTTCTCTGGGAAACCTGTTCCAGTGTCTCACCACCCTCAACAGTAAATAATTTTCTTCCTATTATCTAGTCTAAATCTACCCACTTCCAGCTTGAATCAATTTCTCCTTGTCCTGTCACTACCTGCCCTTATAAGAAGTCCCTCCCCAGCTTTCCTGTAGACCCCCTTCTGGTACTGGAAGGTCACTATAAGGTCCCTTCTCTTCTCCAAGCTGAAGATCCCCAGCTCTCTCAGCCTGTCCTCATGAGGTGTGCTCCAGCCCTCTGATCATCTCTGTGGCCCTCTGGACCTGCTCCAACAGCTCCACGTTCTTGTGTTGGGGACCCCAGAAGTGGATACCTCCAGGTGGGATCTCACAAGAGCAGAGTAGAGGGGCAGAGTCACCTTCCTTGATCAGTGTATTTTAGAGCAGTCTTTGAGGACCTGTGTTGTAGTAAGAATAATGGAACCAGATTTTCACATTTGCCTTAAAATTTGTTTTTTAACTAGCATCTGCTGTGCATTTCATTTCCCTGTCTTGCAGAAAAATAAGAATATGGCTGCATGTGCCAACTGTGAATAGAGTCTTGGGAAAAAAAGTCACTGAAAGACACTTTCTGACTAGAAACTCATTTCAAGGTGTTTTCTCCATTCCCTTGGTGGAAGGTATCTTTGTGCTCTAGGAAGGCTGCTAGTGTGCCTGATTTTTCATCACCAGTGTGCACAGTAATTAAGCAAGACTCATGTCATTCTGATTCTTTTGATTGTGTGTGTGTGTATATATGTGTAGTGGTTTAGCTACATGTTGTCAAGTACACTTTTACAAAGCCTTTGTCCTAGCAACACAGAAGATTTCTTCTTCATCCCTCTGTATGTGTATGTGAAAAAGAATGGACTTCATTTTTCTTTTCAAGTCTACTTGTTTTACTCAGTTGCAATGTCAATATTTCATTTGGGGACATTTTTAGATTTTGTTATATTATTTTGGACTCCAGATGTCCATTTTTGAGAGCTCCCTCAGGCCTCGTACAAATACATTCTTCTTCAGTGTAGTATGATTCAAACTCTGTTGCTCTTGATAATATTCTGACATGATGGTTTCTTGTAATCCCTCTCATTGAGAAGCAGAAGCAAGCAGTGTGCTTGCAAAGCAGGCCTGCTAACCATATTAATAGGAGGAACCTTATAGGTATATCTATAAACTCTTCTGGATATAACAGTGGGATATTGGTGGTAAAGTGGCTGATTTGAATTTGCTCTCGTTAGCCTTTTTGCTTGTTATTATGGATGCCAAGCACTGCAGAAGCTTTCAGTTATGACTGGAGGAATCTGTTGGTTCTTGAACATCAGCTTCTGTGCAAGAAAACATTGACTAATGCTGTCCACTTAAGCTAAACTGCACTGAATTAAGGTGAAACATCTTACTGAAATAGGGACGTTTTCCTGTGAATATTGTCTCAGTCAGCATCTATGCTGTCTTCTAAACATAGCTAGAGAACCTCAGAGCTATTGTTGGAGTTAAGAGGCTTAAAGGTCTCTAAGGATCTTCTCTTTTTGGTCTGCTGCCAATCTTTAGCCTGCAAGGTTTCATAGTCTGTCAGGTATCATTTATTCACCTCTGTGGAACACTAGCTAAGCAGAGCTAGCCAGGAGACACAATGCATAAAGGTAGCCTTGTGCTTCCAGCTTCATTCAGGATGATGTGCAATACATTGCAACACAGCTTTCTTGAACTGATTGTTGTCACAGGGTTTTTGTGGGGAGCCTGCAGGCAGGGCTGCCCTCTATAAGCAGTGTCGGGCCAAGCAGCTCTAGAAGGGACTTGCCGCTGCCAGAGCTGGGCCATGAGCAGCACTGGGTGTGCTCAAGAGAGTGGACTGAGAAAAGGGGAAACTGCTGTGCAGCAGCAGCTGGGGGGAGAGGGTGACCATGCTGGAGTGGTGCTTGGGGAGCTGCTGGGAAGCCCATGTGGGATCAGCGGGGGAAGGATGGCATCCATGTGAAGGAGAGGCGGAGGGTGACCATGGAGGAGTTGGAGAGACAAAGCACTGTGGGCTAAATTTCCCTGTGCTGAGTCTGTTTTGTCCACAATGGCAATTGGTGAGTGGTCTCCCTATGCTTATCTCTATACTTGATCCCTTTTCCATCATGTTCTCTCTCCCTTTCCCTTTGAAGAAGAGTGAGAATGGTGTAAAGGAGTTTAGCTGCCTGTCATTGTGAGAACACCCTTCAAAGAGGTGGTGAGAAAAGTTTTTGCTCAAACTAAGGAAGAGAAAGCAAAGGGGATAGAGTATTATAGAGCTAGACTTTTCTTGGTGATGCACAGTGGTAGGACAGGGAGCAGAAATGCTGCAGTTCAGAACAATAACAAGAGGCTGGAAGAGCGCTTTCTTCAGGAATGTAAGCCTGATGAAGTTCTGGGTTCCCTACCTTCCGTGACCTTCTCAGCTAAAATGCCCTAGGCTTTGGGTGACCAGAGCTACTGGGCCCTGCTTTGAGCAAACAGTTTTATTATATGGCCACCAGAGGTCCCTTCTGGTTTAAATTTCCATTCTTAATTGCTGCAGGTCTTCTGCCTTTTGTAAGCTATATTTTACACTGAACCCACTGTTACTTCTCAGCAGTGATAGTGCCTATCTGTGTAGCTACATTCTGTTCCAGAGTAACTCTTTGTGGAGGAAAAAACTTGATTCAGAAGACTAGTAGGGGGAGTAGGCTGTCCTCCTGAGCCACAAAATGAGCCAGCACGGAAGAAGACTGGTGTGGATGAATAGGGAGTTATTCTTGAGGCTGATTTTGCCACACGGGTGGCTTTGACCTGAGTGGTCAGGCACTGGAATGGTCTGCCCAGGAGTCACCGACCTGGAGGTGTTCAAGGAACGTTTGGATGTTGTATTGAGGGACACGGTTTAATGAGAACTGTTAGTGATGGGTGGATGGTTGGACTGGGTGATTCTGTGGATCTTTTCCAACCTTGGTGATTTTATGACTCTATGGTTCTGTGATCTATGCATGGATAGAATGCTATGCTTGTTGAGGGGATTTTGTAATTGTGAAGGGAGTTTAAAGTGATTTGAAAGTACAAATGCACTGCTTGCAGCCCTTTCCAGCCTAATTTCATTATGTTGTTGTTTTGTTTTCTTT
>PPHD01006117.1:0-25112 GCA_002909625.1 Bambusicola thoracicus
AGCAATAGGGAAGTATGACAGTATTTTCTACTTCACCTCTCTGAAAGGGTTATGAAGTACCTGAAACTGTGCAACTTACTTCCACTACTGGAAATACGATTCACCCAAGCACATTAATCACCTCTTTAACCATATTTGACAAACTTAAAAAAAAAACAACAAAGAATATGGTCTTCCAAAGCATGGGACAGCTGAGAGTCACGTTAAGGCTAGAACAGTCAATTGGGACACTGTGACCTTTGAAATACTTTGCAACTTTGAAATTTAACATTTAGTCCTGGCATTTTTGTTCATCACAAATCTAAATGCTATGAAGTAAAATGCGCTGAAAACTAAGGTGCAACACTGGGCTTGGCAAAGAATTGATGCTTGCATAACTGTAGTAGTGACACCAGTGATACAGTGCACACAGAAGTTGCTGGATTGCTAGGCTCTATTGTACTATAACTGGATCTAGTAAAACAGAACCATACCCTTACATACCACATGAATCTGAAAAATAATTATCAATTATTGATACTAATGAGTCCTTTGCATCTTTTAAAGTTATTTCATGTAAGTACAATAAAAAATAATAAGTTTGTTCGATAAGAAGGCTCTACAAATCCTTTAAATCTGATTCACACAGGCAACTGAATTAATATTTTTACTTTAAAAAGCTGCTAAAACAGTCCAAACATATTTTCTTTCAGTTGTAATATGAACACAAACCTACAATACAACAGAAACACTCCTATATACAATTTTATATAACATGTAGCTCATTTCTAAAGTCTTCATGTTATAGAAACAATTTCTGCACAGCTATACAGTATAGTTGCACAGTATCTTTCAATTTTTTAAAGCAGCGTCAAATGAAGAGCTAGATCCTACCCACTCAAACAGCAATGATTTGTTTACATTCCAAAGAATCTTGGACTACTAAACTACTGTGTCTGCTGTTCATACTCATGACAGGACATACATTTGTCTTTTAAACAACTTCCTTTTACGTACGTTGGGCCATATGTATATATATGTACGTATATGTATATGTGTATGTATACATATATAAATATATATATATAAGATTATTGTATGGTGGAAGAGAAAGAAAAAACTCTGTGAAGAGCTACAAAGCATTACTCTTCTGTGTGTGTCATAACCAAGATGATTTACACAACAAATGAATTTTTTTTAAACATTTTACATGGAACAAGATTATCACAGCCAGTTCAATCTGTGCATTTTAAAATGTAAGTATTGTCTGCTGTATGACTGCATGATATCAAGCGGCACAGTTTTTCAGGCCCTTGGAACAAATCTCAGAGTAAAGGAAAACTGCTTATAGTTTTGGATCTGGTGTCCTCAAGACCACATTCTTCTAATCCATTCTCAGGATTTACATTTTCTTTCTTGTGAGCAGAGACATCTCTTACCACCTAAAAGAATATGCTAAAACAATTAAACTAGGTATCTGACCTACCTCAAGAATAAAAAGGAATCTAAAACTTGACATCAACACATGAATCACCTTACTCAATTTGTTCCCTATTTGGTAGTTATTTTGGTATACATGTAAAAATCTACAAGTGAGATTTACAGTGCATCCTTTCAATTTATGCTTTCACCAACATTCTGTAAGAGGAAATGCATCTTTCAACTCTTGGGACTCTAAACAGCAGTACTGTTGGTACCTCCTGGAATTCATTTTAGTTTTGCTTGTTACTCCACCAACTCAAGATTAACTCTCATCTGGTGGTGTTGTAAACATCTTTGTAAAGCATCTGGAGCACAAAATCCATCAAGATGGGAACAAAGCAGGGGTTTGTTTCTGCTTTAATAAGAAAGCCAAACAACCGCAACACATTTTATAATAATGTGTTTCTGGGAAGGAGGGCTTTTTCCTTTCTTCCTCCATTTAAGTATAACGTTATACATTGAAAAGGGATTACTGAGCAGAGACCTAGAGTTGACTGAGATTTCTAGCTAGGTGACTACCTACTTATAAGTACTCTTCAAACTCCAGTGGATAACCAGAAATACTTTTATCTTCTGGAGAGCAAGACAGAACAACAGTAAATACATAAATAAAAATCTTCCTGTTAATTCTAGCATGATCATACAGCACTTACTTTTGTCACATCCCCAAAACACCTCTCAAAACACCAGAAACAAGGACATTCTAAATTTAGAAAGAAGTAAGTCATTCTTTGGGAAGTTTCTGTACCTCACCTGAGCAAACTTCTTTTTTCCTCCCTCAAATATTTATTAATGTCAAATAAAACATTAGCAGTCTACTTAATTTGTTTGAATACTAAATGCTTTCCACCTTTCTTTTAATACATCCTAGTAGAAGATATATTCACCTCTCTCCTTCTTGCAGATCAAATGCAAAGGCACAAGTTCCAAAGCAACATGAACTCCTCGAAGCCTTTCACAAAGGTTTCTGTAGGCTTTGCTTCAATCTCTCTAGAAAAAGTATTTATCAAATCTAGAAATAGACTTATAGAATCACCTTTTTGTAGCTCTTTACTATGAAGATCCACATATACTTCTTCACTTTTTGGACTTTCAGGCTGTGGTGGCTAAACACAAGATAAAGGAAACAAAAATATGACAGAAATCTAGTATAAATACATTTCATTCCCCTCCCTCATATAAGGATGATTATTGTTTTATGACGTGTAAGTCTTCAAAAGCATTCTTAAGATAGTAATATAAATATTAATAACAGACTGACAAAGATTAGTCATATTACTGTTGAACAATGTAATACCACAAGCTTGACTTCAGAGTTAAAGCTGGTAGAGTAAGAACAGATAAGTTTAACAATCAGATCTCAAGAGAAACCTCAGGAATTCAAGGTGCAAATTCCTATTTTGAGAGGAGTTTCAATCATGGTAAGTATTATAGAAATGTTCACATATACAGAAAAAAATATGCTACTTCAAAGCATAACAAAGTACAGTGAAGCCTTCCCAACTTGGGCTTTTTTTTCCCCCTTATCTTTTTAATTCAAGCTGTAAATCAGCTATACGTCAAAAATGCATGCATAAATATATTTAACTCCATGTAGTATCAAGTCAAATCTAGACACTGTAAACTCAGACAACACCATGTGAATATGACCACACTGACTGGAGGACCATCTTATGCTAGCAAATAGTACAGTCATTTGCAGGGGGTACTCAATAAACCCCCCTAGACCAAAGATGACTCAGGTTTTCCTGAAATACATTTCAGACATTGAAATCATGATTCAGAAAAACTCAAGTAGTCTGCCTTGGAGCTGAAGACAGCATCCCTACGCAAGTCCCAGGTGGCCCTATTAGAGATGCTTGTGAGTTTCTGAACCATACTCTGAATCAAGTGAAACATGGACTTCTATTCATTTTGTTGTATACCACCTCAAAACACTAAACTAGTGACTGCCAAATGTAAAGTAGTTATATATGCCTTAACACTTACAAGTAATATCACAAGCAAGTTTACAGTATGACTAGTTCTAATGAAAAGTGATCCTGGATGTCACTGTCATGGAAGGAAACACAGCTAAGGAAGGGAATTAGTTCTACCACAGAATAACATGGACATTACACAACTTTAATGCCAAGTGTTTAAAAGAATACAGCTGGAAGTTCTGAAAAAACAACTCTTTCAAAGTTTTGAAATGCAGTTCTTATTGAACAGAAATAAAATGCTTAGTAAGAAATCTTAGAAATTAAAACCATACAAGAAATAGTGAAGAAATTCAAAATATCGTAAATACCTCTTCAGTTCTCAAGTTAGTTTCAAATTCTAGTTCTTCTGCCAACTTTGGTAAAGCTCCATTATTGCCTAATGAAATACAAACATGTTGAAATCATTCGATTACATTACACTGTATTTAGCTCAGTACTGTATTCAGCTACAGTAGGACACTATCTTTTAGCATCATCTCATGAGCACAGCATGCTAAGACAGCCTCATCTTGTAGGCAATGGAAACTATAGCAAGTTTGTCTGTAGCAAACCAGTTCAAAAAAAAAAAAACTCAGTATCTGCAAGAACACACATACTTCTCTGTTTTCCTTAGATATAAGCAGACTGGTGAGTATAGGCTGTAAAGATTTACCAGCTTACTTCTGACTTCACATTTTTTCCTCCTTGCTTTTCCTTTGAAAACATCAACAGATTTTCTGACCCAATACTGAATAGCAAATTACCTCTGTATTAATGAATGCACAGGTACACATTAATACTAAGAACCATATTTTTTCTTTAAGTGACAATCAGGTCTAAACCCATAAGCTCTAAAACCACAACCACCAAAATTATCCAATTTCCATAGACACAGTACCTCCTGTCAGTGACGGTTGTTTCATAAAACCTTAAAACCCCACCCATTTAATTCCATATGGGAACTGCATGCTTTTAACATCTGAAAAATATGCCATGCAGACACAAACTTCGTACGATTTATGCAGCTATTTTGGGCACCTATTTTATAAAAGAAGGCAACTAGAGAATAAAACCAACCCTTGAGAAACTAGACCCAAACTCACACCATAAAATTTTAGTGCTTTTCTGAAATAACAGCAAAGTCAAACGTGAAAAGAAAAAGACTTCTAAAATAAATATTTGAAGAGCAGCCCATTCCCATCAGTGTACACAAAAAGAGGTCAATTTCTCTACTGATTTTTCTACCATTTAATTCCCCCAAAATTTACAACAAACTTTATCTTTAAAGAATTTATTATTTCCTAAACCTGGTGTTGCAGCTAATCTGGAGAATAAGAAATGATGAAAGACGAAGAATGTTTGTCATGTGGTATTTTAAGGAACTTGCAACCATGCAAATTCACTTGAAGTAATAACCTTTTAAGAAAAATGGAACTGGACATAAAACATGATGTTCTTAATGCCATCACATTCTCAGTGCCATATGCCATCACAAGTATTGCATCTAAAATAGATACCTACAATCATTGCTGACCTAGAATATTTGTTTACTTAGGATTATTGCCCAATTCCTCTAGTAACATGAAAGATGACTATTTCAAGTGTATTAGAGTATTGACAAGAAAATAATTCAGAAAATTCAGTGTAAGAGTTCAGTGTAAGCGTGCCCAAGTCCAGGCCCCAGTACAGGAAGAATGTGGAGTTGTAGGAGCGGGCCCAGAGGAGGGCCATGAAGATCATGAAAGGGCTAGAGCACCTCTATGATGACAGGTTGAAGGAGTTAGACTTTTATAGCTGGGAGAAGGGAAGACTCCAGACAGATCTCACTGTGGGCTTCCAGTACTTGAAGTGAGAACTTACAAGCAGGAGGAGGACCAACTTTTTATACAGTCTGATAATGACAGAACAAGGGGGAACGGCTTTAAAGTAAAAGAGAGGAGATTTAGGTTAGACATTAGGAAGAAGTGTGGGTCTTTTTGTTTGTTTGTTTTTAAACTCCGATGGTGGTGAGGCACTGGAACAGGATGCCCAGAAAGGCTGTGGATGCTCCATCTCTGGAGATGTTCAAGGCCAGGTCAGATGGGGCACTGGGCAGTCTAATGTGGTGGGTGGCAACCCAGGCCATAGCAAGGTGGGTTGGAACTAGATGATCTTCAAGGTTCCATCCAACCTAAGCCATTCTATGGCTCTATAAAGAGAATGAATCTTTTTTTTTTTTTTTAAATAAGTCCTGAGAAAATCTGCAATTATGATTAAGGATGGTCATTCTTGATCTCCAAAGATCACTACAAAGTTGCCATTTTGAAAGTGCTGAACATATGTCTAAATAAAATACATCCTCCTTCCTATAAAAGTATGTCTGTATTTCTGAACTTTGGTAGCAAAAACCTATTTATAACTCCATGACAATTACCTCTTGCAAACAACATATTAGCTCATAATTTTAAGTTGATACTTTTTAAATAACCTTTCTGCAATCTAATAACATTTCTTTCAACACACCTCAGATACTAATTTCCTCAGTCACACCGATACTGACAGAATTACATGCTTAACTGTTTCTCATCAATTCATAATTAAATTAGTAAGTACTTCGCAAGCTACAAAGAAGTCTGGTATATCTGAACAGCACAAGTTATTGCTAATTCTAGTTATGGTAAAAAACATTTATTAAGGACCTCTATAAATTCAAGAGAGAACAAAACCCCACAGAAATCCTTACCTGAATTAAAGGTTGTATTATTTTTCTGAAAAGTAACTTCAATTCCTGTATCATCTACTTTGACCAAGTTCATTTTATCATTGCTCCCATATAGCTCTTCTACATGCAACACAGGACAGCTACTTTTCTCCCCCAGCTCTGCTTCTATAGTCTCTTCATTGTGGTTATTTACAGTTAATTCATTTGCAGAAACTAAGGAAGGAGTCTGTTCTGCAGGCAATGGAGTCCTTATTTCAGAAAAGTCACTTTCTAAAAGCACATTTGAGTTATAGTTTATATCCCTTAATGTTTCACTTTCTACTGATGCTTCTGAAATGATGCAAGAGAGTTCTGATGTAACATCCTCATGCAACACATCTTCAGCTTGCTCATCATCCTCGTTTACCTCTGAGGAAGGGCTTGGGCTCACAGCAGTCTCTGTACTAATCTCCACGCAAAGGGCTTCATCTACATTCATGAGATTGACTGAATTTTCATCTGCTTCTGTGATTTCATTGTCTACAGTCATCTGAGATGCTGTTGATGCCCCCCTCACAACACTTTCATGGGTCTCATTCTCTTGACCAATGACAAGCAAAGAATTACCGCTTTTTTCTGGGCCTGCAGTTGATAGGATGCATTCAATTTGGTTAGCAGTATTAAAAACTTCCTCACTTTTGTCCTTTACTTCTGAACTCTCAGCATCAAGTTGACTTTCTTCTATGACAGTAAATGTGAAGAGACTATCACATTCTTCCATTGTGCTCAGAGCGATCACGGCCCCTTCTTCTTTATCCCCTATGCTTGAAGCTGCATCGTGATCTTCACTGTTGGTGGCAACCCTCAGCACAGGACCTCCACATTCTCCCACAAATATCACAGAACCTTTGCCTCTTGCATCTGTATTGAAAGCAGCTAGTCCAAACTGTTCATCTACAGTAGCAGTGGTCTCTACAATCTTACATTCCTCTGATGCATTTGGAGAGATATCCTCTTCATCTCCCTCTGCTACAAGGAGCTGATCTTCAGCTTGTGGTGCTGCACTGATCAGGACTATTTCACATTCTTCTGTCATACTTGTGGTGATCACAGCAGCTTCATATCTCCCTTCTGTTTCTGAAGCAGCAAGTTTATTTTCATCTTGTACAGCTACACTAGACATAGGAGCTTCAAAACATTCTGCTGTACTTGTAGAGATCATTACCGTTTCATTTTTAGACTGTGTTTCTGAGATATCTTGAACTGTCTCCTCTGTGACCTCACCTGACATCAGGATTACTTGTTCTTCCACAACACTTGTGGAAATCATAGCACACTCATCTTTTTCTTCTTTACTGCTAGCAGCTGGGTGACTTTCATTCCCTCCTGCACTGGATGCACTGGGCATGGGAATGTCATATATTTCTGTACCTATAGAGACCTCAGTACTTTCATTTCTTTCTTTCGTTTTCACAGAGGGGAGCTGACCATTGTATTCAATAGTGGCACTAGACATAGGAGCCTCAAATTCTTCTACAATACTAGTGGAAATCATGGTGCATTCATCTTTGTCCTGTTTACTGCTAAAAGCAAGCACATTCTCTTTAAATTCTGTAGCTGTGCTAGACATGGGCACCTCTGTGCCTTCAGCATCAACTGAGATCGCAGAGCTTTCCCCACTTTCATTTGCTCTTGCAACGATAAGTGGACCTTCCTCAGCATCTATAGCTGAATGTAAGGGAGCATCGCTTCCTTCCACTGTACTGGTAGAGATGATATCACCTTTAATTTTTTCCTCTCTGTCAGCAGGAATAAAAGAGTTGTCATCTCCCTTTGGAATGGCACTACTTATAGAGCCATCAAGTTCTCCTCTGCCAAAGGTCATGGCATTCTCGTGCTCTTCAGCACCAGGCTGACCTCTATCTTGCAGAGTTATAGCACTAGTCATGGGGCCTTCACAGTCCTCAGCATGTAAGGAAATCAAGGTACCTTCATGTTTTTCTATGCATGCAGCCACAGCATCCTCATCATCAGCACTTGCACTGGTTACACTGCTTTCAACTATCCCTTTAGCACTTTTGCAGTTTGCGCCACAATTAGTTTCTTTCTCTGCATCAGTCATGCTGTCAACGGTAAGCTTATTTATCTTTGTGCCAGCCAGTCCTGACTCAGCTTCCATTTGTTCAGCAACTATGCAGATAATAGAACTTTCACCTTCTTCTCCACCTATACAGATTAGTGTGTTTTCACCTTCTGTTCCTGTACAAGTAGAAGCATGCTCCATTTCTTCATTTCCCCTTCCAGTACTGGTCACAATGCCCTCACCTTCTTCATCCTCTTCTTTGGAGCCTGTACTAGTCACAAAACCTTCATCATCACAGGGACCAATGCTGACTATAGTGATACTAGCTTCCTGCTTTGTCCCTGTGCTGTCCATTGCACTTTCACATTTTTCAGTATCTAAACAAACTGCAAAACCTTCATTGCTGTCTTCTAGTCCCGTACAGACAACTGAAATTTCAGCATCATCTTCTGGAGTTATGCCTGTGCTGGTCACTGTACTTTCACCATTTATAGTATCCTCACATTTGTCACCAGTAGTTCCAGTTGTGGTATTGTTATTGGTGACCACTGCAATACATGCCCCACTTACAGAACTTTCTCCATGGGCATCCGTACCAGTTACTGAACACATAATGAAGTTAGGACCTCTTTCTTCTGCACCTGTGCAAGTCACAGTACTTTCATGTTCTTTTACTTGTCCAGCTCTCATATTGCCCCTAAATTCACCTGAACTGTCACCACTTGTTGATCCTTCACCTGATTCTGTACCTGCACTAGTTACAGCACCATCACTCTCCACTTCACCTAAGCAGGACACAGAACTTTCTAATTTGCCTGCACCTCCACAAGTCAATGTCTTTCGCTTCTCTTCAGAGCCCGCACTAGTTACAGCATCATCTTTTTCTTCTGCTCCACCACTATTCACACTATCTTCATTTTCTACTCCACTTTCATTGACTGAATCCTTACCACTTTCTCCTACATCAATCATAGCACAGTCATCATTTTCTTCTTTTGTACTTGTTAGAAAGCTCTCACTTTCTGCTAGTCCTTCAGTGACAACACTGCCACCACCTTCTTCTGCTGCTGTAACTGTACACTCACCAATATCTGTTCCTGTAATCAAACTACTCCCCTCACTGTTTTTTACCCATATGCCTGTTGTGAAACCTTCATCGGCTTCTATGCTTGTGCAGATTAATGCCATCTCACTTTCTTCTTCTGAGCAAGTGGTTGTAGCATCACTTTCCTTTTCAGAATGTGATGCACCTTCAACTCTTTCTTCTCCTGTACTAGAGGCCATTACAGTGCTCTCAATCTTTTCTGTGCTAGTTCCTATCACAGTGACTGGAACTGTTTGTACACTGCTGTACAACAAACTAAGTTTACTGCTTCCTGCACTGGTACCTACAGCACTGCTTTCATTTTTATCTTCTATGCTACTATTCCCTTCTTGCCCAGTAGCTGGAACAGAATGTTTGACTGTTTCTTCAGGCTCTCTTTTAGATGCTAACACAGAGGAAGATTGTATCACGTTATAAGTATCACGTGTCTCATTCTGTTTCACATTATCCATCGTTGTGCTTCTTTCTCCCTTTGTGGAATAATCTGTATTCAAGCACTCTTTTTCTTTCTTTTTCAGTTTTTTTAGAAGCTCTTTTGTTGGTACACCTTCACAGCCTTCAGTCACACAAGTCTTCAAGCTTTCCTCTTTTATTTTCAACTCACTTCTTGGAGTGCTTTCTAATTTTGATGCTTTGCCATTATCTTGAATAGGTGAGCCAGCTGCACAGTTTTCCATTGCTTGCTCATCAGGATGAGGTGCCTCATTATCTTTTTCTATATTGTTTGTCTTAGTGTTGTCATCACCACCTTTCAAAATAGAACTCAACACTACACTATCTTCTTGTTTCATGTATACAACCTGTGTTGCACCATTCTTCGAAGCTGAATCATCTTCAGACAAGGAAGTCCCATCTGAATTATGAAATTCTTCTTTAGATGTACTAGGCATACTACCCAAAGAACATGTAAAATCAGAGATATCCATATCCACGGACTTTGGATCAGCAGCATCTTCTCTGGGAGAATTAACTGCTAAAGGAACATTATCTGCATTAGAATTTATCACAGTTTTAAAATTCTTTGGTTTTCTGCTGTCTTCTGAAGTTTGATCCTTACTGGGAGCATTCAGTAAGATTCTGTGACTTTTTCCAGATACAACACCCATTTTATAAGCTCCTTCTTTATGGAGTCCTTGATCCATTGATGTTTGTTTGGATAAAGCATCTAAGGCACCAACTTGCTTATTAGGGATATCTTCTTGTTTATTAGCTTTTTCAACTGCAGCCAGAAACTTCAATTCAGAAGCTTCAAGATCTGCCAAGCTGTGTTTTAACTCTTTACTTGCAGAAGAGATTTTTTCTTTTGCTGTGTATTTGGCATCTGTGGCTTGGACTGAATTTATAATGCTTTTTCCTTCCACTATAGATTCTTCTTGTACTTTTGTTTCATCTAAATCAAGTTCCATCATCTCTCCCTCATGACCAGAACACATATCATCACTATTCATATTTGACTTCTGTGGGACTGGAAGAGAGCTGCTTACAGTTACACCAACTGATTGCTTTTCCTCTCCAAGCAAATTGTGGTTTGATATACTGCCTTTTCTGTTTTCACAGGATACCTTTTTACTTTGTTTTTTATCCACTGTGATGCCCATTACTTTTTCATTTCCACCATCCATTTCTTTCATATTTTTATCCTCCACTTTGGTATATTCTTCCTTTTTCTTTATTTCCTTGTTGCTGTGCTTTATGCTTCTGCTTTTGTGACCTTCAACAGAGAACTTTCTTTCTAGCTTGGAGTTGCTTAAATCTTTATCACCTCTACATTTCTCTTTTACTGATCCTCTTTCTCCGGAGTGTAACTTAACTCTGTGACTGGAATCTTTTTGTGATCCCTGAGTTGACTGCATTCCACTATCAAGCTCAAAATCAGCACCACTCTCCTCAGACATTTTATCTTCATTTTTGGAATTGTGTTGTTTATCTGAATCATTCTCTTCCATGTTCTTATCTTTGTCCAGTTTCTGACTAGTATCTTGTTTTGCTAAACTTTCCTGTAATTCTGTTTCAGATGATTTCAACTGTTTACTATGACTCTTTGACTTAGACTTCAATAAAATTTTGTCCTCTGCAAGGCTCTTAGATCTTCGTCTGTCTTTAGGAACACCATCTTCTTGTTTCAAGTTATAGTCAGAGTTAGTTGATTTTATTTCATGTTTTTCTTCTGAGTAACTTTCACTTCTTTTGTGCGATGCAGAAGAAAGTTGCTTTGAGGCACTTGTAGAATCCTTCTGTGGCCTAGAATCACTCAGAGACCTTTTGGACTTGTATTCTGCTCTTGATTTTTCTGTTGAGAGGTGCCTGTCTTTTTTATTTTCCTTACGAAGTAAGTCTTCAGCTTTTGAAGTGGAATCAGAAATACCTTTTCCATCTTTTCCAGTTACTGATATTTTCCGTTCACTTCGGTGTTTACTTTTTCTTTCAGATTTGTCATCTGAAGAAATCTTCATTTGCTGATTCTGTTTCTGAGCACCATCCTCTCCTTTCAAACTTTTCTCAGAAGAATGGAGTTCAACATCTTCAACTGACTTATGAATACCATCTCCTTTACATTTGTGCTTTAAAGAAAGTTTATCTTCTAATGCCGTTACTTCCTTTTCATTTTTATCTCTGTGAGACTTGGCTTCTTTTCTGGCAGCATTTCTCATATGTTGAATTTCTGCATCACTATCTTTTTTGGGGTGTTTTTCATTTTTAAATATGGTTTTCTGCTTCTGTAGTTCATCAGTATTGGCTTCTGCTCTTTCCAGTTGTCTTTTTGGGTCCTTTGTTTCAATGTCCTGTTGGGTTCCTTCAGTATGAAGAGAGATGGAGATTTTTCTTTTATGTTCTTTTTCCACTTTAGACTCAGTTTTGTTTTCCTCAGCTGAATGTACTGACTCTGAAAGTCTTCTAGGTGGTTTAGAGGTTTCAGTTTTGCCATGGTTATGCTTTAATTCTTTTGAAGAATTCTTTTCACAAGTCTGCAAGAGAAAGTTAAATATATGTAGGCAGATGTTAGAGTTCCTTCACTATGTGACTGACAATAGTTGAAGGCAAATTAAGAACAATACAGCAGGGAACCCACGTATTGTAATAAGAACTGATGAGAAAAATTAATCTTATTTCAACTGATTGCTATTGTAGGAAAGCCAAAAGAAACATGATTTGACAATCTGCTTGACCTTGAATATTACTTCATAAAGTGACGCTTCCTTTTAAAAACAATTTAAATAGATCTTTAAGTGGACAATAACCATTTCAAATATTCCATGACTTGCTTCAAAAATGTTACAGTGTTTAAACAAAATCCAGAAACTCATACCAGGTAGCTCTAGACATCTAGTTAAACATCTACCTATCATTTTCTTGGTAATAACGTTGTTGCTAAAAACAACTAAAAAAAATCCTCTTTTTCTTTCTTTTTTTTTGTTGTTTTTTAAACTAGTGAAACTACATTCTTATAACCTCTCAGGGAAAAGTTCAAGAAGATCAAAGTTATAAAGTCTTTGCATGTAAGAGAGACTTAGCTCTCTGTGAAGTCCAACATGCTTTACATAATACAGCCCAAATCCTCTCCTTCCAGGACAAAATGAATCAGCACCAAATGTATAAACAACGCAAGCTAACATTTACTAGAATTCAGAAAACAGAATTGCAGTAATGTTAGAGCACTAAAAGCAGGAAAAAAAAATAATTCATTAGAACAAATGCTGCAATACTACGCAGTTTGGTATGGATGTACAAACAAGCATTATTGCAACTAAAAAGATCATAGCAGTAGTTCTTTTTGAAATTAATTTTATTGGCCTGAAGAGCCACATACCTCAATTGGCTTTTGTGCTTCCTTAGAATCATCTTCAGATGGCTCATATTTCTTTTTCCAACTATCTTCAACATGCCTGAAACAGGTATTTGGACAAGCAATCAGAAAAAAAAAAGAAAGCAACTCAAAACTAACATGACTTTGTAAACTTCCATTCTTAAAGGTGAAGATGAGACAAATGTACACTGAAATACTGAAGTAGAACATGGTTACAAGACTTCTGACTATACAGTTTGTCCAAACTACGTATACTGACTTCACAGACATCTTTTGGACAACGCTGCTTTAAAGCAGGTAACATCAGCAGGACAACATTAGTACTACAGTTGTCCCTGTAAAATAGTTAATAGATTTTTGTTAAAAAAGAAAAAAAAAAAAAAGAAATCAAACACTCTTCATTATAAGGAAGAAAAATTGAAAAAAATGTATTTATCTTTCACAAAAGTGGCTAAACCTACACATGCATAGACAGATATGCATAGGTGCACAAATACAAAATATGAAATTAAAGACCAGGGTGAGTTGAACATAGAGCAAATAAAGTTATTCTTATGGAACAACTGTAAAGTACATTCCACCATGCCAGCTTATGCTGCTCTGTGTAATATATTTTTATGCGTGTGTATGCGTCAATTATAAATATATACACAAGCAGTCAATTAGCTTCACTACTATCGATCTGATGTTTTTTTTTTAATCTTACTTCCTTAATGAAGTCAAGAAACAAGGTAAGTGAATGAAAACGTAGTAATGAAAAGCTTAGAAAAAAAACAAAACATGACAGAATACAAAACATTAAATACATACTAGGAACTCTGCCAGATCCAAAAATGAAAGTTAATGGAGATAGTCGCATTTTTTTTTCCTACTAGATGCATAAACATCTGACAGCTGTCCATTCTCATATCTTTTTATTACTATTCTGTGCATAAGAAGTCACACAAAGGCTGCTGCGTTGCAGCATATTAAGTAGCCATAAGTTCATACTTATTAGTAACAAAGTTAAACAAGTATTTAAACAATTTCTTTCTAAGATAAGTAAGGCCAACTGCAAAGTTGAAAAGAATCTATTTAATCTACAGAAATGAATTTTTGAAGATTTCACTTCTTTTGACTAAATACACAAATACCTTGAATCTCTTTTCCTTTTTCTGCTCAAGGCCACTTTTTTTTCTAAGAATTTCTGTTCTTTAAGCACATCCTTAATGCTGGTACCAGTAGCTTTTGACTCAAAACTTCTTGCTGATGGTTCTTCCAAATTCAAGCCACTTTTTCCTGAAATATAAAACACAAATAGTGAAATAATTAAGTATGCCTTTATATTACTGCTTTAGCTATAAATGTAACTGAGAGCAGTAGAGTACTAAAGTGTAGCAAATACTAACGTATACGAGTATACAAGCAATATAATCATGGGTAATCAAGCAATTTAATTACGCATATACTGAAACCAGAAATCAGATTATTCAAACATTGGACTTTCAATAGAAATGAAGAGAGACCTATTGTCACGATTTTATCCTGAAAGTTATTTTCCCTTAAAATAAGACCGTCTTGGTTTCAGCTGGGATATAATTGTTTTCTTCAGAGTTTCTGGTATGATGCTATGTTTGGGCTCTATGAGAAAATCAACGTTCATAATACACTGATGTTTATAGTTGCTGCTAAACAGTGTTGTACAGAGCCAAGGCTATTCACAGCAAAGGGCCTAAGGAGCTCAGAACGAACAGAATCAGGAGAGCTGACTTAAACTGGCCAAAGGGATATTTCATACAATACGACACCAAGCGGAAGGAGTTTTTAAGGGGGGGGTGGAAGTTCATCTCTCTCTCTCTCTCTCTCTTTTCCACTGTTTGGAGGCTAGCTAGCCATTGATCAGGGGATGATGAGCAATTGCTTGTTCATTGCTTCTTATCTCTGTCTCTCTCTGTCTCTCTCTGTCTCTCTCTGTCTCTCTATCTTAGTACATAGTTTTATCTCAACCTGCGAGTTCTACCTTGTTAGTTTATCCCCCTCGAATCTTTCCTCCAACTTACTAGGAAGAGGGGAAGTGAGCAAATGACTATGTGGTCCTCAGCCACTTACTGGGTTAAACCATAACCGGCCAAAAAAAAAAAAAAAAAAAAGTTAAAATATTCATACCTTTAGCATTTTGACTTCCACTTTTCAGAGACTTTGTTTTTTCTGCAGTTTTCTGTTTACGTTTCTCTTCAAGTCTCTCTCTATTCATTCGTCTTCTTAGGAGTCTCTCTTCTTTTTCTTTGGCCTGGAAGTACACAAGGAAGAAAAGACAATTTATCATTAGGTCAAAGAATATCCTACAGATATACAGAAATTTTACAGAAAACAGAATGCTTTGGCTTGAGTCAAAGAAGAAAATTAAAAGTACTTTGAAAGCTTTGTGACAAATTGAATGGAATCCTCCAGTACTCCTGTGAGATGAAACTAGCTGAGTCCCAAAGAGTTTCACTGCTGCTCAACACAGCAGAAGGAGACTGAGACTTCTTCAATGGAGATACTTAACTTATATAAATATTTACATAGAAGAAAAAAAAGCAGAAAAAAGTTTATAGGTGTTATATATAAAATAATTAAAAAGAGTTAGGTATAACTGATTTATTAATTTTTTTTTTTCCAGTTCTGTGGACCTCAAATGCATAAGCAAAATACAGACCCTATCTTACTCACCACCCACAAGTCCCCAGCATTAGCTTGGGTCAAAGAATTTTCCTAGGAACATGCATTTAGACATAGCAGAAAGCTCTGAAAGAACTGCTGGTTCCTGTTTTGCGTGCTATCTTCCAGAGGAAACGTATTTAAACCTCTCTTCTCAATGCCTGCAGAAACGTGACAACTACTGACTTCAGGGACAGTGAAAAACGCATTTGTAAAGAAATTATATAAGGAGTTAGCTTGAAGTAATTAGTTCTGGCCCTACACAAAACCACACTCCATAGGTAGATAAAGGTGGCTACTTCCACTTAAGTTCTCATTACATATATTAAAACCACTGAGCACTATTTTTTTGTTGTTGTTGTTTTGTTTAGGGACTTTTTTTGTGTGTGTCTCTGGCAGTTCCTAATCTACATGCAATGACTCATGCAAAAATGAATGCACCTGTGAAGAGCTTGCATGTACTTAGTAAACTCTCTATTAACACCAGAACACTGTTCATTTGAGAGTCAGGGAAAAGATGTCAAAGCCATTACGTGAGTTTTTTTGTGTGCATGGAGGTTTTTGTTTTTTTTTTAACCTCCATCAGAAGCCTTTTAACTATACCCAGCAGAGTGTTTCCCTGGAGTGTATTGCTCTATACCCTGCAATACAGGTTAAAGTCTGAAGAAGGGACAGAAGTAATAAAATGAAACTAAAATCCTCCTTACAAACCAGGGCCAAGTAAGAAGTGAAATTTCGCTGCTGTAAAGTTCAAGGAGTTAAGACACTGAGTAGTAACAGAACTCAAACTTACAATGGACTGGCGACGTTGCTCTACAGTTCGTTCATCATCAGAATCACTGAAGTATTTGGAGTACAAAAAAGGCTTACGAACATAAGCATGACGAACTGGCTTGGCTCTCCCATCACTCAGTTCATTAGTATGAGGCTTTGTCTTATTTTTATTTTTTTCCTCTTCATCTGAAAAGTTAGTTAAGCGTACGGAGAGATTAATAAATTAAGGCAGTACTCTCAACATCACTTCTGAAGAAACAAGCTACACCAAACTTTATTTACGTTCCTCAAAAACATAAAGTTCAAAATACCATTAAATTACTGAAACCTGGTATGTATATTAATTTATGTACATTGTTCAGCTAAAAAAAAATTTAAGGTGCTAAAAGGAAAATAAGTGACGATGAAGGGCTCAGTCCTCGTACCTGAAATCATGCTGCTTTATATCTATAGTATTTAACTACTTCCAGTACTGTGTAAGTCAGAATATTACTTCTGCTTTGTATTAAACTAAGCTTCATTCCTACATCAAAAATTTGTACACCATTTAAACTAGATAGGTTTGCTGAAAATACATGAACAGAACATACTTGTTTACACTAATGTGATATTTGAGTAAAATGGAAATAGATTTTATTTATCAGCATTATCAGAGATGGTGCAAAAGCACTTATGCTTCATACCATACAGCACATTCACACCCTTGAAACATACTTCAGGCTTGTTTTCACTTCATGCGATCTGTCATGTTTACAGGAAACATCAAAGCCAGAGAACATACAAGAAACGGAGTGCTTCTACAGAGTATTTTTAGAGCAGAAAAGATAAGCTCAGATTAACGTCAGCAGAAATCATTCAGAATCTGTGGTCTGCTCAAAACAAAGAAAACTACAAAATGTAACCCAGCCAGAGAACAAGTTTAGTATTTCCCAACCCTTAAAACTAGACTAATTCATGTTTCTTCTTCTGTGGCCAAGTAGAATTTGGAAATATAAGCAAATCTAAAGCTCTGAAAATAAAGTCAGCAAAGTCAAGTACAACCAGTACTGCAGGATCACTAACAAATCACTTCAGTTATATGTTACATTTCTGGCAAAAAGGAAGGAAAAAATCCCATTGCAAAGCCTCATATCTATCAGTTCAGTGGTTCTCTATTAAATACTGTAGTACAAGTAAGATTTACAACATTTAGCATATAAAATACTATTACAAAAAAAAAAAAAGACTCAAAAAATGTCTGCTATTCAACCTTCATGATTGCATGAATACCACCAGTCCACATTTAAAATCTCCCAGATACAACACAAAATACTGCAAAACATCAAATTTGGTAGAGGACATATTCAAATTACAAAAGAGTTGTATATTATTTCTTGCAATTTTACCACCGCAATTAATAATCTAATTGGTTTACCATCTGATGTGATCTCCCCCTCTTCAGTACTGTCAGAAATCACAGGTTCTTCTTCGCTTTCCTCTTCAAAGGAAGAAAGGTCACTAGTATGGACAGAGCTGACAGTGATGTCACTGAGTACGTCCGTATCTGAATCTAGTGATGTATGTTCTTGCCAAGGAGAAAAACAAAGAAGTTGTAATACAGCACACTGTATTTGAGACGCTTCTCTTACAAAAAAAAAAAGTTATTTTAACACTGAAAACAAAGTCTTAAGAATAAGAAATAGCAGAAGAAAAAAAAAAGAAAGATTTCAACACCTTAAACTGCTGAGTGGGAACTCTGAGATCTCGTTGGAATAACACATGACCAGGGAGGCACACACCTGAATCAAAGATCAACATGTCCTGATTCATGTACCTCAGTGAAAGGAGATGAGCTGTGAGCTAACTGTGGCTAGTGTGTGAAAACTAGTAGAAAAGATATGTTCCCACACACATTTCTAATTCAGCTCCTGAATACACTTTAATACATCCATATTTTAAGAAAGAGCATTGCCCATATCATACCTTCTTTAGTACTTTCAGATGCTTTATGTTTATTGCTATTTTTTTCTGGAACTAACTGTTTTGCTGGTTCTGACTCTTTCACTTGTTTCTCTTCTTTTGACTTAGTAGTATCATCACTCTTCTTCTTATCAAGTTTTTCTTTCTTTTCTTTTCTTCTATCACCTTCTGGCTTCTTTTCACATTTATCTATTAATTTACTCTTCTGATCCTCGCTATCCTGTTGTATTTCTTTAGTTGTATCTTTAATTGTAACAGATGAACTACTGGTATCCTTTGCTGAATTTTTTATTTCTTCACTTTGGCAAGGAAGCTCATTTGAATCTTCACACTTCACAAACATTTCAGCTCCTTCTCCAGAAAGATCAGAAATTGCTTTCTCTTTATCTGTCAAGTCTTCCATGTTTTTCTCAGCGCTACCATCAACACTCTGCTGAGATAACAGTCTTTTTGCAGCTTTGTCACTGTTCTTGGAACTTGCATTTTCTGTTGAAGCCCTGGCAGCACTTGCTTCTTGGTTCAGAGAAGTTATTGTTTCCAAAATGGACATTGCATCACTAGCTACATTACCACTAGGAGCTGTAGTAGATACACCTTGAACAGGAAGAAAGAGAACAGTTTAAGTTAGTTTCTATCATTTTCCATGACGTCGAATGTTTGAAGGGAAGTAGCTATTTAGCTAGAATGACAATGACATTAAGAAAGTCAAAAGAGAAAAGAATTACTACTCCATTTAAGACAAATATGATTAACCAAAATATTTCACTGATTTTGCATTTAGAGATTTCAGTTATTAAAAAATAAAGAACATTATGTTACAATCTTCAAGAAAAAGCAAGGATGGTCTATGAGAAGGATGCTCAACTTTACCATCAGTAGGCTAGGGAGAAGCATACTGCCACATTAATTCTACATCTCTTCCCCTTGCTATCTTCATAAATGACATCAGAAATGGAGTCAGCATACTGATTATGGAATAACAGAGCAATCAAAATATCGTATCACTTTCCTATTCTCTTAAATTTTGAAGATGGATGAGAAAGGGTTAACTGGACTAGCACTGTGAGCTGCAGCTGGCTTGTTAACCCACTTACTTTAAAGGAAGCGGGCCCCACAGGAAAAGAGCTAGGATTTAAATAAAGGGTCTGGTTACAAGTAGATGAACTGCTGTGGAGTCTCTTAGGAAGGGAAAGAATGGACAAATACCTGCCAAAGCCTTTAGAAGCTGATACAGGGTAATATAAATTAAAAAAAAACAAACAAACAAAAAAAAAAAACAAAAAAACCAACCAAAGTGATGTGTTTATAAACAAACTAAGGATTAGCTGATTTGCAGCAGAACTTAAGCTCCTGAGAGAACCTTAGCACATAGCGATAGAATTAAGACAAACATCTTCCAGATAACCCCTTTTGATCTACCAAAGAATAAAAAATTAATTCATTCTTTTCGTAAAGCTATGTTTCATTTCACACAATACTTACAGGGCCAGAGCCTAAGACCAACACTCCTCCCCACAGTAAATGGATCCCTTGTAAGCTCAAGTAGAAGTGACAAAGTGATACACGGTAACATCTCTTTCACCTTCTAACTTTATAACTGTAGCAAGACACAAGTATAATTACATACCGCCTGGAGCTCAGCTTGCCAATAGGGATACCAATGGTTCTGTGCTAGCAACAAACCTAGTCAATGCTCCCCTTCTTAAAGGAAACAAACTTTTGATAGTAGACTACTAACACAAGAGGTAGAATACCTTGCACTGCAACAGATGTATCCGCTTTCTCCTCACTAGGAGCTGTACTGGGGCCTGCCTCTTCTTTGTGATTCAGTGTTGCTAAAAATTCATGGACAGCTTTTTCCACCTGAGGTCTGAATGTGTGGTTGATCTTTGGGTCCACAACCTGAGAAATAATTCTGTCAATTCCAGATTCCAGCATTCCAGACCTGGAACAAAGTTACATTCACGCTTAAGAAAATGACTTTTGGAGAACGTCTTTAATGACGTGTTCATTTAGATATCATGCAAACACTCCTAAACGCTTCAAGTGAAGCACTAACGTTTTCTGAACATCACTCAGGTATATATTTAGTCAACTGTCTGTATTTCCACAGCTCTAACACCTTATGAATTAAGAAAAAGTCTAAGAAATCAAGTGATCCAATTGCATAGAAATGACACAACAGAACAGCATGCGGCTAAGTCATTATTGGTTATGTCTACAAATGTTAACTAACTGTAAAAGTATATTTTGGGGAAAAAATTAAGACGGAATCTGATCTTATCAACTCCCATGGCATAAAACAAATACATTTTGGACAGCATGAGGAACAGATTAATCAGCCACTGTCCTAAAGCACTTTTCACGCAAATACGGTGTGACAACTCAAGAGTTTGTACAGCTTTATAGAACACCTTTAATCTTACGTAACAAAATGAGTGACAATAGAGAACTTTTTATCTTAGGGTTTTCTCTAGGCCAAAAGTCATTAAATCATAACTGAACACATTTGTTCACATATCCTTTGTATGACCCAATTCAGCAACAAAACTCACTCTACTTAAAGAAACTTCCCAAAGCTTCTTACGACTACTTTTTAAGAAGTAAAACTAACGGAACATTAACGAAATAATCAAGCAGAAGGAAAAGCACGTGACATCATTTTGATGTAAGAGCAGTTCCACAAAAGCTTTCCTCCCTCTAGGCAGATTTACCTCCAGTTTTGTGTTTTGTGATTTGCACTGCAGGGCTTTATCTGTCAAATTCTATTAATTACCCTTGGTTTAAAATCAGGTAATAGCAACTGTGTTTATTTCTCACTAAAAAAAAATAGTAAAGGTTATTCTGAGCTGGGATGAAACATCCCAAGTCAGAAACAAGCCTTCCATCACTGGATCAGCTCCAATCAAACAAAATAACATTTGAAGCCTAACTGGCTAATGCTAATGACAATGTGCTAACTGAAATAATACCACCATTTGCTTAAATAATAATAAAAAAGCTTATCTAGAAGACTCTTGAAAGAGAACAGGCAGCTTACAACTGACCTACAGGCCCAGCAAGCTGCCACAGAGCATGAGTGCATTTCAACAGAAAGCCCAGAAGTACCACTTACTTGAGAACCTGCTGCCTAATGTTATTTCTCAGCTGGTTCTTGTTGAGATGAGGGCTCCAGGTATGAGTGGCCAAATGGTTGCAAACAAAGTTATCAACACGCTGTCTCAAATTCTGATAGGCAGGCTGAGGAAAAAAAACAAAACACAAGAGGACAGAGAGGTTGGACGACGAGCGGCTATCCCCCCGGCGGCTGGAGTAGCCGGAGGCCTCACGGCGGCCGGCCGCAGGCAGCAGCCGTTCCCGGCTTCGTACGAGGGCTGTAACGTGTTTAACGCGCGCTGCCGGAACGGCTCAGCACCAACAGCCGCGCTCGCACCGGCGCCCTCCGAGAACGCGGCCTCAGCTTCGCCCCACGTAACAGCTGAGGAGAAGCGCGAGCTCCAACGGCCCGCGCGGCCGCCCCTCACCTCCGTCCCACCCGGCCCGGCCTCGCGCCCGGGGAGCGGAGCCGGCAGCCCCCGGGCACCGCCGTCCGCCCTCCCGCACCTTGGTGTCCACGTCGGCCAGGCAGTCGCGGCGGAACTGGTCGAAGAGCCCCTGGCTCTTAAGGTGACTGACGATCATGGAGACCAGCTCCGGCTCCGCCGCGCCGCTCCCCGCGCCGGCCCCGGCCCCCGGCAGCGGCGGCTGTTGCTGCGGGGGCGGCGGAGGGGGTGGCGGCGGCGGGGGCTGCGGCTGAGGGTTGCTGGCCATGGGGACGGCGGGGCGGCGCGGCCCGCGAGGAGCGAGGCAGCCGGCTCTCCCGGCCGGGCCCCGGGACGGGGCTGGTTCCCGAGCGGCGGCCGCGGCGGCTGTGACCCCGGAAGCGAAAGGGAACGGAGGGAGGAAGCGAGAGGGGACCAGAAGGGAAGCAGCGCCGCAGCCGAGAGCGGCGCCATCAGCGCGAGGCGAGCACTGGCAGAGCCGTGCGCGGCACCCGCGGGCCCTTTAAGGGGACGGAGGGGGCGGGGCCGCCGGCGGCCCGCCGCTGCGAGGCCCCGATCCGGCTGCGGCGGCGGAGAGAGGGCCGGAGAGAGGGGTCGAGGCAGCGTCCCCCGCATTGCCCGCGGCGCCCGGCCGCACCTCAGCCGCGGCCGGGCGCCGTGGGCAGGGCGGGGGCCGCGGGGAACCCGCCATCCCTGCCATCCGCCGCCGCACCGCTGCGCGCTCCCCGCCGGCGCCCTCGCCGCTCCGCCCCGCGCCCCGCCCCTTCCTGCGCTGGCCGCCATCATGGTGGGGGCAGCGCCGCGCGCTTCCTCCCTCAGGCGCGGGGCGGGGCCACGGCGGCGGCTGGGGGCGGGGCCTGTGGGCTGCTGCTTCCGGTGCCGCCTGGGGCAGTGGGCGTTACGTGGTTGGACGGCGTGTTAGATGGGTTCAGTGTCCCTGTCCTGTCTCTGCGGTTACCCCAGCAAGTAAAAACATTTACTCTGGCTCTGTAAGGCTTCTAGAAGCTACTGGGTGACAGTATTCTAAATAGTTCAAGCATATTTGCTTTAGATTTTAGGGTATTCCATGCTTGTTCTTTTAATAGTTTTCAAGCTATGTCTTGTTTCCAATTTACTTTCTTACCTTTATTTTTCTCTGTATTACAGCCACAACTGCTCAGAGTAAAACCTCTTGACTGCTCTCGTCACTGAATATCTCCTGTTGCTTTGAACTTGGCATGAACTGCAGGCTCGTGATCTGTAGGCTGATGTACTGTGACTAAATCAGGACACCAAAGCCAATAAAGAAAAAAATGTGAAAATACAGAAGTATATACTCATTAGTGACAGTGTTGGGTGTGGTTTTGCTCTCCCGTCATTTCCTGCAGTAGGTGGCTGAGCTCTGAAACGTCTAAGAATGAAAAGAGGTATAAATACCTATGAAGAGTGGCTTCCCGAGTTATAAAAAAGACTTGACACTATCAATGTTCTTGTTACACAAATTGTATGATGTGATGAGTGGAGATCTTTTTCAACTACAAACGTTAATCATCATTAAAAATCTGTTTGACTGCAAAGGTTGGAGTCTCAGGACTGTTACTGCAGGCTTGAAAGCAAGTTAGAAGTATAAAGCTTGTCTCTAGCTGTCCTACTGTAAGTAGGAAAACACTCTTCTCAGAACAGTAGTGAGGCACTGGAACAGGTTGCCCAGGGAGGTGGTGGAGTCACCATTCCTACAAGTATTCAAGAAACATGGAGATGTGGCAGTGAGGGGCATGGTTAGTGGGCATGGTGGTGATGGGTTGATGGTTGGACAAGATGATCCTAACCAACCTTAATGATTCTGTGATTCTATCTAGATGATTAGGTCTCCATATAAATCTGACAAGTATTTAACGGTATTGTGAAAGTATCTGTGAATACTGGAGTAATTGATAAAAGCTGGAATCTCTTGGAGGACGAAAGCACCAAAGTTTAAGAGTGTTATGAAGTCTGTACCTTGGAGCCTGGTACAGCACCTACTGGTATATGCCAGCATGAGCTCTATTGGATCAGCTACATCTTTTCTCAATAAAGAAAAGTATTGTCACCGCTGACTAAAGGTCATGTAGCAGTAAGCAATAAAGTGCAGAAGTCAAGAGTGTCATTTTTGTAAATGCACTGCTAATTTTAGAAATTGTGTGTCACTATGGTAGAGGATGAAAAAAATCAGACTTCTTTGGCAAGTTAGCAACGTTTTAGGTTTTGGGTTGTTTTTTTTTTTAGGAAAAAGCAATGCAACTTACATTTATATACATACATACATATATTTCTGTTTTCACAAAAATTCAAGAATAATGCAGAAAATGGGGAAAAAAAAACCACCCTTTTAACAGCACAAGTGATATACTTGCTTCACTGAACAGCATACCACTCACCCAGAAGACATCACAGCCCGGAATACCTGTGGTCTTTGTCTCAAGCTGTGTTAATGAATGTGCCGTGAAAATAGTAGTGGAGAGCAGGAATCCATGAATGAGATTTAGGAATTTTAGGGTTAACAGGGTTCAGTTATGCCTTCTGGTCTGAAACTATTGTAACAAGCAGCCCATACTCTAATTGATTCAACAGTTTAATGTGATTGTTCTGTGCTGTGGGTTTCCTACCATCCCTGGTTACACACAGCTTACTCACTGTTGCAGGCTTTCCACATATTTTATTTACCAAATTAAGTAATCCAGCGCTGCAGAACTTTAATCATCAAAAGCTGAAGATGGCTTTTTTTGTTGTTGTCTGGGTCCAACTGCACATTGTCTTTTGGGAAGATGCTGTAACAGAAACTAAAAACCTCTTGATAATAAAACAATAATTTAGATTAATGTCTGTAATCACTGTTGTCTTTTTACGAATAAGGATACACAGAAGAGGGAGCTGTTCAGAAGAATTCAAGTTTCATCAGGAATGACTGAAATACCTGAGCAGATTCTTGGATAGTAAAATCTCTAAAGCTGTCTAACACCGGCTAGGAATTCACCCCAACTGAATTGCTCAGTTCATCTTCCACATATGTGGTAACGTCTGTGCTTTGTACCATCTGTGTCATCA
>PPHD01006118.1:8074-25111 GCA_002909625.1 Bambusicola thoracicus
CACTGGACTTCCTTTGCCAACTCTTAAGTGAAAAGCCTCTTGCACAGATTTTACTTGGGTTTTTTCTTCCTTATGTTTTCCTGTGTCACATCTATAAGACATACAACTCAGTTTGGTACAGAATATGTACAGAGAGGGGAGGAAAAAAAATGGTAAATGCAGGTTTTTTTATGCTCCAAAAAATTAGAATGTAGAATCTTTCCTGCACTGGAGGTACTCGCCATGATACTTCTGAGCTGATGCAGTGGATCTAATAGCTCCTCAAGCATCTCTGTTCTCTAGAAAACATGGTACAAAACTCTTCAGAGATGTCACTAGCCTGCTTCTGTTTTAATCAAGACACAGACCTACAAGAGAAGAGTTACTAAATCCCCACTGTCCATTTATCCTTGGTTTAATCAGCACCAAAAGAGAATCTTCCCACTAGAGACTAGAGAGTAGTCCTAAAGGCTGAGTCTTGCCACCATTCCTACACCACAACCCACAGTAGCTATCTGAATCCAGAATGGTGTTTTTTACCCAGTCAATTATCTCTTGATTAAAAGCAAACATCAGTGGAATGGAGAAGAACAATTTCTAGCTCTCAAGCCAGAGGCAAGTTAAAAGACTAATTGATTCACCAAGAAAGTTATCCTTCCATAGACCAGAGCTCCTCCATACTTACAGCTAAGCTCCCCTTCAAGATTTTAAAAGTGCCAACAGAACTAAATGAATACTACCAGAATTAAAGGAAGTACAAGTCCCAGCAATATTTAACTCCACTGTCCATAATGACTGGATACATGCTTCTGAATGACCACAAAATGAAATAATTTATCATTGGGAAAAAAAAAAAAAAAAAAAAAAAAAAAACATGAGAACATGACTTAACATCAAAATAAAAAAAGAATGGAATGTTCTGTGGAAGAATGCAGTAAAAAATACCACAAAACATCAAAATAAAAAAATACCGAGCCTAGTATCTCTTCCTCACATATACTAATGTGAAGCAGGAATAAGTCTGTCGGGCCAGAGGTAATTATTAACAGTCATCACACAAAGGCTTTTAGTGAATAGAACTGGGCTGGTACTGCATGCACAGAGTTCATTTGTCTCTGCATTGGAAACACTGGATAATGAACTAGAAAGGGCTGGCACTGTGTGAAATAGAGAGAGGCAGGAATAGAATAGAATTTGAACTTTGTCAAGTTATACCATTTCTATTAAATTTCTACAAAAATTGGTAGTTTTGGTCTGGCAAGTTCCTCAGTTGAGCGTTACATACTCAAAATCACAAATGTTTATATCTACTCTCCAATTTTCCAAATGCCTAGTTTAAGGGGAATTTGATATGTATGCCTTTGTCTTTTTGTTTTATTTGCATGTAATCTGCAGCACTCAAATCCATAATATGTATTCTCAACAGTTCCTACAGTAAATTTTCAAGTTAAAAAGATCTCTGCTCTCCGTGTATCTACACTCCAAAATCCCATCACAAGACTCCCACCCAAGTTCATATCAGTCACTTTTTAGGTCCCAAACCTTCCAGATGTACCAAGCCTTGCAGAATTTCAGGGCTCAAGATTTGAATATCACTCCATAAAAACCTCCACTTTTTTCTTGATTCTTGAGGACTTTATTTCCTTAGTGTCACTGGTGTGAGATCTTGTAGCAAATGAAAGAAGAGTAGTATGGGTTAAGCCAGTACTCTATTCTAAATAATGCTATTCCTTCATTCATTACCTTCCATGTATCCCTCTTGCATGTGATAAGCTGGGAAGAGCATTAGATCCTCTAGACCTCTCACAATTCACAGGTCTTCAACCAGTAGTATCTTGACTAATGTTTATCATTCTGAAAGGCATCTAATTTCAAACCCACATAGTCTGCTTTACTTTGATCTCAGTTTCTAGGTGAGGGTCCTTGTCTTCACTTCACTGAAAATCAGGCAGTATTTTCCTCCTTTGAGGGTGCTAACACACTGAAATCAGGCATCTCACAAAATATATTTTGCAAAATGCATTGGTTTTATTCTCTTAGCAACAGGACTTGTTCCCCATCCCTCTTCACTCCAGCCTCTGCAGTCTCCCTGTTTTGAACATGGACATTCCAAGACTGCACGTGTTATGCAGTTAGTGGTCTCTGTTAACACATACATAAGTAAAATAATCTCCTTTTTCCTACTTAATCATCACTTCACTATTCATATAGGCAAATACGTCATGCCTTTTCATCATACTGCACTGCAAAAAGTGGTCTGGCTCAGAAATTTTTTCAGGTTTGCCACTTGCTGGGATATAGTCTTCTGCCTGCACACAGTGCCTGCCATCCTTGTTCCTTTACTCTTGACTTCATCAGAGCACTTCTGATTGAATTTACTAGTGGATTCAAGTCTCTGTATGTGACTGCAATCTGCAGTAATTAAGACTCCCACATCTTTGTAGCAGGATTTTTGAGTCCTGACTAATTGTGTTAGTGACAGATAACAGATTTTCATGCAACAAGACGACTTGTAATCATTTAGTAGTCTGACACACTATATAAAAACACAGGCCATGAAATCTCAATAATTCCTGCATTATACCTCACATTTCAGATTTGTTTCTTCTTCAAAAATTTAATCTCAGTTGAAAGTTTCGGTGAAGGAGCATCTGCCATACCGTTTGCTGAGTTGTTCCAATGTTTTGTTAGGCTCATGCTGCTTGATTCATATTTACTTAGGCTGATGCTAAAAATGTATCTTACCACCATTTTGGATTTGTCTATCTACATCTCTGAGCTGTTTGACATTGTAATTCTATGTTCATTGTGCACCTTTGCATTTTTACATATACCATGTAATATTAAAGTCCATAAATGAACACAGAATAGAGAATATAGGGCACTGTAATATAACTGTTACTGACAGAAAAACATTCACGAAGGAAAAAAAAATTAGTATATATTTACCATGATATGAAATCATAAGGCGAGGCAAAGGCCTTCCTTTTTATCTCACATTTTAACCTTAGAGCTGTAGCTCAATTGGCAAAAACCACCATGCTTCTTTATAAAAGGTAAAAAATATTTCCTTAATTTTTTTAAGCTGCAAATAATGGTGCTTGCTTTTTAGAGTATTTTTAAATTAAAAAAAAAAAAAAGAAAAATGTCTGAGATTTGGAAATACAAGCACATATTTCTTAATTTCATGCTTCAGTCTCAAGCCAAGAGAGCTGTCAGTATATTGTGGAAACATTCCCGCAAAACAGAAAGTAAATGGAAGTTTTTGTCTTTGATTTACATGTGCTCAGGATCAGACTCCTTATGTAAAATTAAGACAGCAGTTGCTATTCCTGATCAACCAAGAAAAGAAAGATCTGAATTTAGAGCCTGGAAACCTTACCATTCTGGCACTTTGACATCAATACATCAACTAGAAAGAAATCTTATACCAGCTTACTGAAAAAAACATATGGACTAAACCCCTGATGCAGGATGCATTTATTTAAGTTCATTGTTGAAGCACATGCTTAATTTGAAACACAAGCCACAGGCTCTGTAGGCTGTGATAGGATTTAATTAGCTACTTAAGTGTCACTTAAAACCTGATTTGAAATAAGGTTCTGGCTCAGAACAAAAACATTAAGAGGAGCAAGTCTTTGCTTCAGAAGTAGTTTAAGAGTTGTCCTGCCTTGACCATGAGAATCAGATAAGGGGAGATTTAAAAGTATTACTATTAAAGATATAAATGTTTAGTTAAACCTCAAGCAACAAACAAGGTCTGAAACATGTGATAGATAACACAAAACAAGAGCTTTGAGAAAGGTTTCACAAATATGTCCCCACTAGGCTCAGAGCAGTGTTCTTCTCTGGCCATCCTTATCTTTCCAGTCTCCTCACAGATAAATACACATCCACCTCCCACTGAGATCCTCAGAAAGCCAGTATAGGGAATGTTTCCAGGCATTGCTGACAGGGAAGAGCTATTTACAAGGATGTGCTGGTGGACTGCAGATAAGCAGTGCAGGAGCCATGCTGGAGAGCACGTGGGTAGAGTCAGTGGGCTCTTATATTCCAGCCTGAGTGGGTGGAGGCAGCAGAAGGACCTTCCTTGAGGGAGCAGTGAGGAGCAGGGCTTTGTAGATGCGCTTTGTAACAGTAAGGAGAGGAGATGACTCTAATGTTAATGGCTAGATATCCCGGCTCTCCCAACACATCATGTCCACTATCAAAACACATTTACTTCACTAAGTCTGAGGACATACCTGCGTCATGAGGCCTGTCACACATGTGCAGAGGTGTTTATTTTGCATCACTCCTGTCATGAAATAAGGCCTTAAAAAAGGAGTTAAATCATGTAATTAAGAGGTTAATTACTTCCTCTGGAAACCCCTTTTACACTGCCAGTTTCTGTTAAATACCTTTCTTATAAACACCAGTCTCATTTTGAGGAAAGGGTTGGACTTGTGAAAAATAATAGAAATGAATTTCAAACCACCTAAGTATAACCATCAGTCATTACTATTTCACTGTGTAGTCTGTGTCTCTTGTTCTATCCTTAAAGAAAGAATTAGAAATACATCTTTCATCAGATCTTTTAGAAAACATTCCATTTCAGAATAAGGATGATTCTGCACCTCTTATTCAAATCTAAGTTATAATTCAGTGCTCCTACATTTTCTCTCAAGCACTTCGGTTGGCTCTGTGGTAGGGGAATACCATGATCATGGAATTGGATGTAACCATAATTCAGGGAAATAAAAAAGAAAAAAATGACATTGGAAGTTCACTAGTCATCTCTGTGATCTTTACAACTGCTCTTTGTGCTACAGCAATAAATCATATGTAAATATCAACCACTGAAAATAAATACATACGTACTGGATAATACTTTCTCACTGTCACCTACAGAAACGGTAATTCTTTTTTAGCAAATTGCATTAATGCCTGCTGTGGGTTAATCCCAGTAGATAGCTGAGCACCACACAGCTACTCACAGACTCAGTCCCACCGGGATGAAGAAGAGAATCAGAAGGGTGAAAGTAAGAATACCAGAACACTGGTGTGTTATCAACACTTTCAGTTACAAAACCAAAATACAGCAACATACAAGCTACAGTAAAGAAAATTGACTCTATCACAAACAGAAAATGTTCAAATTCAAATATTTCTATATTTCAGATTTCAGTTATCAGGCCATGTACGTCATTTTAGAATAACACAAAGATCCATGTGACTTTCCTCATTAGAAATTTAATGCATTTTCTGCCATTGCCTTGCAATTTTAACTATTCAGCATTAAGATCAAACAGATACCGTGTGTATAGTATAATTGCTCTGAAGACTTTTCATCTTCACATTAATTTAAGCTATCCACAGTGTAACCATCTTTTTTTTTTCTTTGTTTGTTTGTTTGTTTTTGTTTTTAAGTACCTATTCATTGCTAGTGAGAATTGTACTTTAAGATTTCGTTAACTGTTCTCCATCTACTGGAAGTGTGATCAGTTCAGTTGCAGACACAGATATTCGTACTGGGTGAGACCACCCCTCTATGCAAGTGGAGATGAGGTTCGAAAACATACTCAATGAAGGAGCAAAGACATGATTTGCCACAGACTTTAATACTAAGGGTGTTTGACAGCATGTGGCAGGTTCCTGAACAGCATACTCCTCTCTCCTGCCTAGGAAAGGTTCTGTGCTGCTACTGTATTTCTCACTGTACCAGAATGATGAAGTTCTTGATTACAGTCTTCACGGTCTGTCATTTGCTTTTTGGATGAGAGGAACTAAGCCCATCAAACCTTTTGAAAGCACAACCCAGACCTTTGCCCTAACCTGCTGTTGTAGGGAGTAGGAAACTGATTAGTGCGCTCCCAGAGGTTCACAATTGGGAAGAAACACACTCCCGTGTTTCGGGCTTCCTTTGGGCTGATGTACTCAAAACAAGGAGGATGAGTGAACAGATACTTGTAGCTTATATTTGTCACTTCTTAATTTAGGTTTTGATTCTTTTATTGTTACTAATTTACATTATTAGTGGCTATCTCAGTTTGACCTACAGGTCAAGTGGACCATTGGTTGTTTTGCTGTCTCCAATGTTTTTCTACTGCAAATGTAGTTAATATGTGCTGTAAAGATGGCAAATCTAAAATATCTTCTCTCCTGCTGCTGGACTGCTTGTGGGTGGATTGCCATTATACCAGACTGTTGCCAGCAACAAGAAATTCCTCCAACATGCATGAAATGCTCTGAATGTCCAATCTGTTTAAGTAGAAAAAATACCGGAGGAGGGATAAGAGGAAGAATGATAACAAAATTTGACAATATTTAATGGGCCATGATAACTGTTCTTCATGTTGGTATAAGAACTTTATTTTCTGTCTGCTGTAGCCAAATATTGGTAAATGCTGCAGCTTATATAACTGGTACTCAGCAATCTCCAGAAAAAAAAATATTTGTTTGCCTCTAAATAAAGTAACCCATTAAGTGACACATGCATTTTTAGAAAATACTTCTGAGATTAAATGGACAGAGTAGTAATTTAACAGGCTTTTGAATTAATGTATTCAGAGACATTACAGTTTTCTGACCTTTTGTTCTTGACAAAAGGAAAAAAAAAGAAACAATTGTGATATGCAGTAACCAACAGTCGCTATCCATGACCTGACTGTGGTGACCACCCACTACTATGCCTGAAAGTAGATGAGCAGCCATTTTAAGTTGTACCTAAAAGCAAAAATGAAAAAGTACTTTTATGGCCAATCATAAGATCTGAGAATTAACCCCTGAATTTCTCCTCACCCTTCAGAAAGGCTTACTCTTTTTCTTCTTTATCTGGTGCTAGCAACAGGGCAAACTAGTATGTGACCCAGCCTGGCCTCAGATAGAAACTTTCATGAGAACCTGTTTGTTTCTTCTTCAAGATATTACTGTGTGGTCAGAAAAATAGCAGGTATGGTGTTTCCCATGGTGTTTTGGCACTACTGCTTGTAGTCTCAGCTGCAAGTCACAAGTGTACAAGCAAATGGAAAAAGAAATTAAAAAAAAAAAATGCACACAGTAATACAAAGTTTCTCAGGACTCGAGAAAGGATTTGATTAAAGTGAAATGACTGTTTTATTATCTTTTTTATCTTGTCTCTTCCCTTCTCTCTGCTTGTACAATCCTTGCAAGCAATTGACCCATAGCTGTAGCTAGAAAGTCCTGTTGTTGAAGTTTCTTGCAAAACCAAACTGCTTTGCTTCTTGGAAAAGTGGCCATGTCAACTTGTGGAGGAGATTTCTAAGACTGGAGGGAAAGAGAAAGAGAGAGCAAACAGAAAGTTGATATTTTGATCCAAGAATATATTTTCCTTTTCAAATACATTCTGAGAAAATGCTAAGAAGGTTTTGTTTTCATTCCAATATAGAATAAAAATCAATTCTGAAACCTTCAAAGTTATCACAAAGTGGAACTGCTGTTTTCTAGCCAGCTCTAAATGCGTCATTACTGGACTTGGTTTTGATCTTGCTGCACAGGTGCTAAGTTGGCAAGGCTCCAATGTTATTAGTGAGTTACCCCAGGCTAACACCTGGCTGAAATGAGATTAAGGCCCACTATCCTTAGACTTTCTCCAATGCACTGTGTATATTAGAGCACACAGTGCCTCTCCCTTCTCTGCAAAGTAGAAACTGAATATATATTGCAACTGCACGTCACCACCTGACCTGTACCTAAAGTTTAGGTGTATAACTAACCTGCCCCCTGAAAGAAAGTGTCAAATATCCTATATAGTTAGTAGAGAGAAGTAGGTGTTTGTGTCTGCTTCCAGAAGGTAAATGTGTCTGTCTCTGCCTGGAAATTTTACAGGCTTTTAGGCTCTCTCTCTTGACCCATGAGAGAAATCAAGCAGTAAACTTTAGGATGACTGTTTCAGTGGGTACGTAAAACTTAGAATCAGGTCTTCCTTTCACTGAATTGGAGTGCATCTACTGTGAAGCTGAAGGGATCGGTACCTTTGTACTATATCTCCTTTGTTAACACTACCATTAAAATTGTCACTGAAGCAAACAGCATAAAAGCAGTGTAAAAGAATATAATTCTAAAGCCTGCTTAACTGCAGAAGTTTGTGTAAGCTTTGAATCTAGTTCAAAGCTTTTGTAATTCATGGTATTATGCCCATGCCCATTTCTTTGCCTGGTGTGGATTACACTGTTACTGAATAGACATCAAGTTTAGTATAAAGCTAAAAAGTCTGTGCACTTAGTAAAGGGGTGTCCTTTGATACAGGCTGACGAAGAAGTTTCTATCATCTATACCATGAATACTGGAAGAAAATCTCTAAATCCAAAGAAGTAGCAATTTCATGTTCTTGAATCTGATCAAAGGAAATTCCCATCTCCAAAGTGGGCTCAATAATCAATAGCTATCTCCTATGGTACGTTGTTTATTTCTTGACCATCATAAATCTTCTAGAATTACTTGCCCAGTAAAAACACTACTAGAAAAAGGAATGTTTGAAAATAATAAAGTCCATCACCTGAAAAATATGAAAAATCCTTTTGTTACATATTTGCCTGTAAGCCAAGTCCACCTGGTGCACAGCAGCTGCATGTTGCATTCTGTCTTCCAGGAGACTGGACTGTTTTGTAAAAAGTGTACATGCATCATTTGGCTGGCCTGACTGCTGATACTTTTCAAAGGTACCCTGCAGTGGCTAAGAATGGTGATTCCTCTACCACTGTCTTCCATCACCATAAATCATCACAAACATTTTCTCCTTCCCCAATATCATGTAACTTCATCCAACCTCTTCTAGAAGAACCATATTAATCTTTAAGTAAAGTTATGCATAACTTAAGTAGTCTTTGAGTGGCATTTGCTAGTCTTCTTTTTTTCTCTCATCGTCGCAGCTTTAGCCAGCATTGCCTTTATTTAATCTGATATAGAATTTAAAAAACAAAAGAAACAAACAAACAAAAAAAGTTAAAAGAAAGCAAATTTATTATATTTAAGTGTAATCTACCTCAAGTCTGTGTTAAACTAGCATCAACTCTTTGGTCAATGTGGCATGCTGAATTATGAAGCAGTAGTATTACCTACAAACTTGCTCCTTATTAACAACTACCTGGAGTCAGAGTCTACTGGAAAATCAGCTTGTTGCAGACTTTCATAAAGCATACTCAGAAAGTGCATGAGTGGAAATTCCATCGACAGTTCTCATTTCTGTATTTCATGAATTCTGAGTGCTTGACTTAGCAATGTTAATTTTTGCTTCATAGATTTCATAGAATCACAGAATCATAGAACAGCTTGAGTTGGAAGGGACCTTAAAGCCCATTCTGTTCCAGCCTCCCCTCCCCCCACCGCCATGAGCTGGGCTTCTGTCCATCACATCGGGCTGCCCAGAGCCCCATTCAACCTGTCCTTGAACACTTCCAGGAATGGGGCAGCTACAAACCCTGTTTATGGGGTATTTGATTTTGATTCTGATCCCTGATGTGCCATACTCCCCTCACACGCATGCCCCACTACCACCACCACAACTTACCCCTTCTCTTCCTGGGGAGGCTTCTCTTCACAATCACAGTGTTCAAAGCAGCAGCAGCAGATGGATTTCTGGGCCAAGATCACTGTCTCCTGACCTCTGTTTTTGATATTCTTGTTGCCACTGAAAACAGAAGCATGTAAATAAGTGAGGTTATACACCCATTAAGTGTGTATAAAATGTAGTTTTGCTACTTCATACTACGTTGGGAAGGCATTTCAAGTGTGGTCCTACCAGGTTCTGTAATGTTTAGTCTATCTGATATTTTTGTTAATGATTTGGATAATGGAAAAGAGAGAAAATGTGTAGAATTTGCAGATGATGTCAAGCTGGAGGGAGCCGAAAGCTTTTAAGAGGTTAGGATAAGAATTCAAAATGACCTTGATAAATTGGAGACATTGTCTAAAATTAACCAAATGAAATTTAGTGAAGAAAAATACAGTGTTCTATGCTTAGGGAAGAGACATAAAATGCTAATAAAATTAGGAGAAAAAGAGCAGGCAATGATACCAGGGAGAAGATTACAGTTCAGGACAAATTGAATGTGCATTTATAATGTGACGCTGATATTAAAAAAAGGCAAATTTCATCCTGGGTCAGACTGGAAGGAATGTGTGGGAAGCAGGAGATGTAGATATTCTGCTTTACTGTTATTGTGTTCAGTTTTGGGCACTGTACATTAGGGGGAAAAAAAAAAAAAAAAAAAAAAAAAGAGTAGATATACTGGAAAGCAGCCAGAGGGGGAGTAATGAGAATGATAAGAGGTTTAGAAAACTGGAGCTATGAGGAAAGGTTGAAGGAATGGGGTTTGTTTAGTCTAGAAAAGAGAAGGCTGAGCAGGGACATGATAACAGCCTTCAAATACATAAAAGGTTATTCTGAAGAGGACAGTGATCAGTTGTTCTTTGTGTCCACTCAGTACGGTGCAAGAAGAATTTCGCTTATCTTACAGCAAGGAAGATTTTAGTTAGATATTAGGAAAGACTCTCTCACTCTAGCAAGAGCTAAGCACTAGGACAGGCTACTTTAGGATGCTGTAGAGTAGCAGCAGAGGTTTTTAACTAAAGGTTAGGCAAACATCTGTGACCTTGTGATTTGCAGGGGCTCCAAACCGAGCCAAATTTGAACAAATTTTTCTCAGAGATAGCATAAGGCACACCCCTGGCAGCAGCCCATGTTTCCTGACAAAGTCCTGGTCTCTGGCACAAAGCGGGAAAATGCAAGTAATTGTCAGCAAAAGCAATTCAACTGTTTTCATGCAAACTGTTTTCAGGTGAGTTGTTTGTTGGGTTGTTTTTGTTTTTTTTTTTCCCCTTAAGATTTGTTTTGAGATTCATTTAAACATTTTGGTTGAAACTTTACTCAGAAAAATTATCCATCCCAGGCAAGCACCTGAGTAATTTCAGACTAAATTGTTAATCTGGCAAATTATATGCAACAAAAACAGGATCTTAAAATACAGAGGGTTAGGAAACCTTAATTATAGGTGATGTTACCAAGCTCCACACATCATTTTTATTACAGTATCAAACCAAAGATCTGGCCAGGGTCACCATCTGGAAAACTCATCTTGAGGAAACAGATGAAGGAGATTAAATAGGCACATGTGTTTAAGTATCAGTCAATAATCTCACAACTCTTTGTCAGAAAATAAGTAGACTGTTCTCTTGCTTGGTATGGTCAGTCCTTAGCCTTCATCTGAAAACAGGCTTAGTTCATAAACTTAGTTCAAAAACATTTTTACTTTTTTTTTTTCTTACACACTTTTCTTTTCCCTCTTGATCCTGCTGGATTACTTAGCTTAAATTTGAAGGTTTTATTTACAAATTTAGGAGCTGATAACACACCTTTGGAAGGAAAAGAAGTTTAGGCTTTTTTTTTCTTTTTTAAGAAATGAGAGAAAAACAGAAAAATGAAAGAAATGAAAGGAAAGAGAAAAGGGGGAAAGAAAACGGGGGAGGAGGAAGGGGGGGAGAAAAGAAAAGAAAAAGGAAAAGAAAGAAAAGAAAGAAGAACAGAAAAAGAGAAAGGAAAAAAGCAAAAGAAACAAAGAAAGTAAGGTGGAACTTTCACCCAAGTGCTGGCCCTGAATAGTCAGAACTTCAAGAAAAATGCCGTGAGACTCATAATAATAATAATAATAATAGAGACGGCAACCCTACTTAAGGATGTAAATTCCATTTCTTCTGCACCGCCTTTATGTTAGTAAAGAAGGCTAGACTCCTAATATTAGGACTGATCCAGTGAAAAGTTAACTTCTCAATAGTACAGTCACAACTGAAATTCCATTCTCAAGCTAAGGGATGGCTGTGGTCAATGAAAAAATTACATAGGATCTTCCTTTAGATATCAGGATATCACAGAGGCTGCCATCAATGGAAACATATCTCTGTACAATACAGAAAGGAAAAGGACATAATTTTTTTACATGCTATATTAAAAAGAGGGAAAAGACAAGGAAGCACTACAGAAATGTTGATTAAAGAGCAGAAAAAAAGGCTGAATAAATGGAGCACACTTCATTCTGTATGTTTGAACTCTGGCCATGAAAAGCCAGTAAATGCTAGTAACTTGCTAGAGCTTGTCCCACAGCAAGACAGTAAATACAGGTAAGTGGATTTCCCCATGGAACCAATAGTCCTGCTGCAGCAGGTGCACACCTGTGCAAGTAATGGCAGACACAGAGCTGGACATGTGGGCAAGGTCTCTAAGGGGCATATAGGTGCTTTGTAACTGGGTATTTAAAGAAATTTGCATTTATTTGGCTTTAGTTTGTCATGCTCATTGACTTCTGGCTTAGGAAATCTATGGTCCTTTACCCGCATTTAGATGGAAAACACCATAGAACAGAGCTCATATGGAGGATGATTCCAAAATCTAGAAGCAGTACCTAATTTGAGACATACAAATCTAAATCTTCATTGAGATATCAGGATTTAATGTTACAGTGAGCTTTAAATCAACGTCTCAGGACATGGTTTAGTGGGCATGATGGTGATGGGTTGATGGTTGGACTAGATGATCTTACAGGTCTTTTCCAACCTTAATGATTCTATGATTCTATGATCTTGAGGAAAACAAATATTTTCATCTTTTTTGATCAAGGTCATGTATTACTCTTCACAAAAGGAAAATTTTCTTAGGGTTCGGTCACATAGAACCACAGAATTTTAGGTTCATCAATTCCAGCACCCCTGCTAAAGGTTCTCTGCAGTAGGTATTAACCCCTGTAAGGTTTAAGTACTCAGTATGTAAGTAGGGTGTCGCTGTTGAGAAGAATTATGTAATATTTTCTAGCTCTACATATTCTCCATGACTGCAAGCCATGAAATTGCTACTAAAATTTTCAGCCTAACTATAATCTTTGCTGGATGAGCAATTTTTCATCTTCTTTTCATAAGAAGAAACATGGAAGTTTGTAAGATTTCATAGCACTCTTCTGAGAATCTTTCTCAACTCAGTGTTGTGCTTCATCTTCATGCAGATGTTTTGGGATTTGATCCTTCTGCACACAGATCTGGATTTAATTTCTGATAGCATGGAGCCATATTTATTTTTAAGGCCATATGTCTTTAGTACTATATTAATGTTGTCTGATACCTATTAATTATTTGCATCATGACAAATTCATTTTTGATAGAAGATGAAATTTATTTGGAAGGATTCTTCCTATTTCAACACAACATGTACTCTTATTGCTATCAACACTTGCCTCAGAACACCCCCCCTTCCACTTGTGTTTCACTTTTGCAAGACTTAGGACATCTTGCACTGAGGTTTCTGTTCTGTATGTAACTCAGTGCACATCCCTAGGCATTTTGCAAGCATTAAACCTTTCTGATGTTAGATAACATCATGGTATACAGGTAAGTCTGTCTTCTGGAAACAAACAATTCCAAAGCAATCCCCACAAGGTCCACTGAGATTTTTCAATGCCTTTAGATCATGTCTGTCTTCTCTGTAAATAAGCCACTCTATTTCTTGAAATGTTTTGTTTTGGAAAATGATTTTCACTAACACAGAAGAAAACCACTATGAAAGTATAGATCCTTTCTTAGTTAAAGGAAACTTTCCAGATTCAACAAAAAAATATTGAAAAAGTAGAATTTTTCCTTCACGTTTTTCTATTTCAGCAAGAATTCTTTTCTTGTCCTCACGCACATGCAAGATGTGAATCTAAATGAGAAGAATCACCTTCCAGGTTTCAAAAATGTTAGAAATTGCATATGTAATTCATTCAGTGACTTCAGAGACATAAAATGTTCAACATTCAGAAGCAAAAAAAGTTTATCATAAATTCACAGATTCTTATAATCTGCTGTAGAGTTATTGAACGGGGCTAGAGTCACCTCTAGTCCTGTGCTTGTTTCTGCCTCCTCAGCTCATACATGGCAAGGAAGAGTGGAGATGTGCTCTAAGATGAGACAGAGAACACTGCTGATAAGTTATGATGAAGTCTTGTATCTTCTTTGGGCTGCTCAGAGCACAGAAGAGATTTGGAACATGAAAAGAGCTCCAAAGCATCAAGTCGTGGAAGATCCCCCAAAAGGGATCATAGAATCATAGAATCCTTAGAGTTGGAAGGGACCACTGAGGGCTATCTAGTCCAACTCCCATGCAAGGAACAGGGACATGCACAGCTACATCAGGTTGCCCATGGCCTGCTCCAGCCTGGCCTTGAAAGTCTCCAGGGATGGGGCATCAATTACAACACTAGTGCTGTTCCAGTGCCTCTCAGCGCCTACGCCCTCACTGTAAAAGATTTTCTCCTTATATCTAATCTAAATCTCCACTCTTTGAACTTAAAACCATTTCCCCTTGTCCTATCCCAACAGACCTTGCTAAAGAGTCTCTCCTTCCTTCTTACAGCCCCCCTTTAGATACTGAAAAGCTGTTCTCAGGTTACCTTGCAGCCTTCTCTTCTCCAGGCTGAACAGCCCCTGCACTCTCAGCCTGTCCTCATAGGAGAGATGTTACATTCCGTGGATCATTTATGTGGCCCTTCTCTGGACATGCTCCAACATGTCCATGTCTCTCCTGTACTGAAGGCTCTACACCTGGACACAGTACTCCAGGTGAGACCTCAGCAGTGCAGAGCAGAGGGGCAGGATCATCTCTTTCAACCTGCTGGTCATGCTTCTTTTGATGCAGCCTAAGATACAGTTGGCTTTCTGGGCTGTGAGGCTACATTGCTGGCTCATGTCCAGTTTCCCATCTACCAGTACCCCCAGGTCTTTTTCGGCAGGGCTGCACTCAATCATTTCATCGCCCAGCTTGTGTTGGTAGTGAAGGTTGCCTCAACCCAGATGCAAGATCTTGCATTTAGATTTGTTGAACCTCATGAGGCTCACCTGGGCCCATGGCTCAACCCTGTCTAGGTCCCTCTGGATGACAACCCATCCCCTATGTTGTGATGACTGCACCCCACAGCTTGGATCTCCTAAGAAGCAGGAGACATATACTGAAGGAACAATAGATGTGTAGAATTTACCTTAGAGATCAAGTAGTTTTATAAATCATGGTGACTGTGCTGACTCTTCCAAGCCATGTGGGTTTGCTTACATTTAAAATAATGAGTTTTCCTAACCTGGAGCAGTTGAACATCTCTAATGCTCATAGAGGATTGCATTAATCATTACCTATCTGAGTGTATAGCTGCTGTGCGAGTCTTGGACCTGCAGCACACAGATTATCTTTCTTCTCAACACAAAGAGCTGCAACATGGTACTCATTGAGCATGAGAGTTAACAAGTTTATCCAGTAAGCTGGATACAAAATTATCAGTGGAAGAGAAGAGAAGCATCTTTCTCTTTCCTTCAGAAGCTTTTTCTTCTGAATTGCTTTCCGTTGCTTGTTTTTATACTGCCATTATAGATAAGATCTACAAAGCTGATTTTTCACTGACTGCCACCCAGAAATATTACCTGCAACATGGGATCTGGCCTCACCCTAGCTGTCTCTAAAATTAGTAGGAGTTACTTTCATTTACTTTGCACAACTCCCTCTAGTTTCCTTCTAGCATGGGACTATGTCTTAGAATTACTTCACTAACTAATAACAGGAAATAAAATACCCAATGCTGGTGACATACCTGGGCAAGGTGATTCCTTTCTCATTCCTATAGCAAGCACAAGCCATAAAGAAAGAATGGGTAGGCTTTTAAATTCTTGCCCTTCCCCTTAGTACAACATACAGTGAAAATATCAGATGGGCACACAGACTCCTACTAAGTTCTGACTACTCTGTCCCCTGCAAAGCTCCTGAGACATTTCTCTAACAACAACAAAAAAAAAAAAAAAAAAAAGGAAAAAAAAAAAAAAAAAAAAAAAGGAAGAATAAGAAAAGGAAAGAAGGAAGCGAGGAAGGGAGGGAGGAAGGAAGGAAGGAAATATATATCCTACTGCTGTATTGCCATCTTTCCTGGCAGCAGCACTCTGTTTCTGAGAAAATATCAAGTCTTGCTTCTGCCTCATCAAGAACTGGCTCTCCCTGCTCTCTCCTTGTATTTTGCATTAATGAACATGTCCTTCTGTTCCTCTCCCTTGTTGCAACCTTTCAACTCATCCATCTGTCACTTGGCAGTAGCTTCTCGAGTGTTCTTCCCAGGGACATTTCATGTTTATTCAAGTGTTGCTGTGCTCTGAGACTACAGAAGCAGATCTGTTGTTCCCAGCTAGATCTGCTTATATCCCAACATCACTACACCACATATTCTCATACCAGAGGCAGGAATAGAGTACCACACTGAAAACAAGTCAGGTGGCTATTTTCCTTTCTCATTTTCCCTATATTTGCACATGGTCATTTCTATTCAGATAGTTCACAGTAAATTCTACCAGGGTTTGCAGAGCCTTTGTGAAAACAGCCTCTTTTTCTCCATGCTATTGTGGTTAATTTGCTGAGCATGATGTATGGCAAGAAAGTGCAAAGGGGCCAGCCCTTCACCATAAAATGGGACCTGGTAGACCAACTGACTCAATTTTTTTATTTTTTTTTTATAAGCTGGATTTGCTGCTCACCAATAAGCTTAAATGAGGTCCAGACAAAGTAGGAGGAGCTGTCCATACACTGTGTGGGTACAGTGGGATTGAGGTAGGAGAGGTCTTTTTCCTGTGTTAAATGTAGGTGGTGGTTGCTGCTGCACAATCTGAGGTAGGACACAGGTGTTTTGTTCCTTGGCCTGGCTTGTCCCATTCCCCATGCTAGAAATGAAGCCTACATAGGGAGCCTCTTTGAAATTGTTATCCTAGCCCAAAAGGAGACAAAATGAGTCTGTAGATAACTGAAGAAATTGACCAAGAGTTCTTGTTTCTTCAGGAGGCTTTGAGCAGGAACATACCCAGCACTCCACTGGCTAAGTGATACTATGGCAGATATGCTGAGGGGGCATGCATAAGCTGCTTTGGGCTGCACAGAGGATGCAAACGCTCTTGGACTACTTTCTGTTCTCCACAGGGTAAGAGCCTTCACAGAAGCACATACTGAAGAGTAGTTATGTACTGTGACATGCTGAAACAACAGTTCTTGCTTTCCCTGAGTCCACAGGGAAAAGG